>APFE031098300.1:0-34425 GCA_000404065.3 Pinus taeda
AAGCATAAGGACCCAAAACGTCAAAAAAAAATTGTATGACGGGTAAAAAGAAATCCAAATTCCTACCCTGCTGCCGTGTGAATTTCACATATCCTATGCGTGGCTCTACTTCCCTTACTTACATTACATATGCCTATGTTTTTTTTCTAAACATATTCAACGAACAACATAAAACAAATGATATTACATTTAATTGGTTCCATACTCCCATACATATTAAAAACATTAAAATTAAAAACATTTACCTACAATCTACGAACAAGAGTAAACACCATTAATTACTTTAATAATACAAACGGTGATCAAAAACTAAATTTTTAGTTCACGTCAATATTCATGTTGTAGGCTTGTTCACAAGCTACGAACAAGAGTAAATACCATTAATTACTTTACTAATACAAACGGTGATCAAAAACTAAATTTTTACTCCACGTCAATATTCATGTTATAGGCTTGTTCACAACCATAAATCTAATCGGATGGCTGACAACAATATGGCACGGCCCTTTTCTACCTACCTCGCACGGCCCTTTTCTACCTACCTTCATGTTGCAGGTTTGTTCACAACCGTAGATGTAATCCGACCCTTTTCTACCTACCTTCATGTTGCAGGCTTGTTCACAACCATAGATGTAATCCGACGGCTGACAACAATATCGCAGGGCGCTTTTCTACCAATCATTATGAAGACACGCATCCGCTCGTGATTGTTATCGCATCCCGTCTGGAGAATACCACCATTGCGATGGAAACTCGTGGTTTTCTGGAATAGATGCGCACGACAGTTGAAATTAATATTTCAACAGAAGTTAAAGGCAAACATATCGAGTTCCAGCGAACCTTGAGGAAGGCGCTCATACCCATTCAAACTATCGTGAAGGCGCTCAGACCCATTCAAACTATCGTGAAGAAGCTTAGGTCCTCTCGTTGCCTGGTGTTTTGGACCTGCGCAAACGCACGCAACTCCTGATGGACAGAGATTGCCATGCACCGAGGTGCCGTAGCGATTACGCAGTGAGGTAAAGAAGAAACTATAAACATCTAAAGAGGGTCAATCGAACCTAATACCTTACCATCTCAGAGACTGGGAGCATCATTATCCTCAGCACCACGAGAATCAGAGGTTGCAGTAGTCAATATGCCAGCAGATTAAGGTAAAAGCCTCTATTAGTTAAGTTAAATAGGTAAAAGCACGAAGTGACAAAGGACTTCAACTTGGATCTGTAAATGACAATAATTCTATGTAAATCAACCTCACCTGTGTAGGATAGACAACAATGCAGTAGTAGTGGAGAACTTATCGCCAAAACAACTGTGACTATTGAAGCTCCCGGCGAAATTTCAGTTGTGTGTACCTGGAGAAGGAGGTCTTACTGAAGGAGTGTATCACAGGTGAAGCTAGGGTTCCGCAGATCAAACTTGCAAGAACCTGACCAACCCAAATGACCGAAGGAGTGCGGAAGGTCATCGGGTCATTAGCATAACACCTCGAATCCCGGTAGACCGTTGGATCCAGCCCCCTGATCGGACGGTGCTGCAAGCTCCATATGGTGTTCGGAGAAAGAGAAGCCTGGCAGCTGGCGGCCATTACACCACAGACCAGCCGGGCGTTAATTAGAAAAATTAATGTGAGATTAACGCGTAGAGGAGGTCATCACCTTCGATAATTTTAATTAACATGTACAAAAAAGTATGACAGGTCTTAATGAAATGTGTGGAATGCAATTACGGCCGGGTACGATGAAATCCACAGTATTATAACAATTATGATTTGCAATAAAACGTTCATAATATATGTTTTGATATTTATATGTGTAATGATATGAATTCTCAAATCACGGGAATGCTAGTTTGTCATAGGGTATGGTAAATTTATTTTTATTTGTTTTACATATAAGCATATTGATAATGTGAAGTGTTACATTACTGAAATATGACATTGGCATTGATATATATAATATTTCTCTTTTGTTTATAAGACATAGATACCATTTTTACATCTAAATTAACTTAATTTAAAAAAGATAAATATCATATTCTCTCCTTTAATTTAAACTTCTAAATTTATAAAAAAGAAATACACATTTTTGTTGGTGTACATGCATTTAGACTAGCTGTGTTGGCTTATTGCTTGCATGTGGCACATGTACACATTAACATAAGATAAAGCACATTTAGCTTTAGTTATTGCATGTACAACTAAGCTTAACTTAGTTGCTTTTATGTATTTATTCTAAACCAATATTGTAGAATCAATGAATTTCATTCTTTACTCTATTTTTGCTCGCTTCCTTCCTTCTCTTGCAAGCTTGTTTATTGTTTTGCAGATCTAGATATGTGGATCTCAAAAATCTTACATGGTATCAGAGCACAGGGATTTGTAATCAGTGCACAAGCAATTTTATTTGCAGGTTCAGAAGATTGAAGCAACAATAAAGAATGGAGTCTCAATTGGAGTTTCCACAATCGACAATTCTCACTCCATATAATTATTTCGAATGGAAGCCAAAGATTCAAGTTCATCTCAGAAGTAGAGGCTTATTTCGAATAACCATGGAAACGGAAGTTGAACCAACATCGGTAATAGAGAAATCAAGATATTTCAATCGCATGGACGAGGCCTTCGGCATCCTATGTTTATCTATTTCTACGGAACTGCTATTTCATGTTGAATCATGTTCAACTCCAAATGAAGTATGAAAAATTTTGGAAGGATTGTTTGGAAAACAGGATGAAATATGGCAATCTTTTCTCTTTTCTCTTGGTCACAGTAAAGTTGATTCTATTTTGCCACTTACGCATACAAATGAAGAAAGGAGTGTAAAGTTTGACGAAGATATTTCACATGCACCAGTAGATGAACTTGTTACCAAGTTTCCATCACCACTCATTGATGAGTATGCAGATGAAACTTCAGACCAGCATTCTGATGACGATGAGTCTCTTCCTGTGACCCCTGTTAGACCACCAGTTGTTGAACATTGAGATCATACTTCTGCACGTAGTTCGGAAGATTTTCGACCACCTTCAACACAAAAATGGCGCAGCATGAGTGATATCCTTGATGATCCTGCCTCTATCCCTCTGTTTGAGGAAGATCCGCAAGCACTCTTAGCTATGGAGTCATCCATGCCCATGCATGCTTATTTGATGCATGGATCTGATCCACAAACTTATTTTTCACACTCTAGTTTCATTGTTAGTTGTTTATATAATTTTCAACTCACAAATATCTGCAGAGTTGTGTTGGCTCCGATGACCCGATGCCGCGCACTGGACAACATGCCGCAACCCTCCCATGTGGAGTTCTATTCTCAGAGAATGATGAGAGGCGGCCTCCTCATCACTGAAGCAAACGCAATCTCACCGCACGCCATCGGGTTCCCGCATTCTCCTGGCATTTTCAACGATGAGCAAATTCCAGAACCATGGAAAATCTTGATGCCTGATGGTTCCTTGGCGAGTTTCTCCCAACCTCGTGCCCTCGCAACGGCAGAAATATCTGTAGTAGTTGAGCAGTTTCGTAGAGCGGCCATAAACGCTATATCGGCCGGGTTCGATGGAGTGGAAATACACAGAGCCCACGGTTACCTGATCAACCAATTCCTCAAGAACGGCGTCAACGACAGAACCGACGAATATGGCGGAAGCATCAAGAACTGTTGTCGTTTCGCCCACGAAATTGTGGAGGTCGTGGCTGAGGAGATTGGGGCGGAACGCACAGCCATACGGCTCTCTCCTATTATAGACCACAATGGGCAACGGACTCCGACTGTCTGGCTCTCACTCTGCCATTTGATTCTTCTCCTCAATCGTTACGCTCTAGCTTATTTGCATGTCACCGAGCCACGCTTCACCAGAGAAGGCATAAAACAATGCGGTACGACGGAAGCCGAATTCATGACCGCTAGAATGTGGAGTACAGTGAGAGGGGAATACATAGCAGCACTGATGAGGAGCGGGGGATAGGTTAGAGAAAGTGGCATGGAAGCAGTTGTCCTTTCTCTACTTTTGCATTATATTTTGAGGGGGGGTTTTCTTCCCATTGGGTTTTCCCTCTTTCCTCCTTTTTTTTATGCATTGTATGTGGGTACCTAAAATAGTTGTGTTGCCGGGACTCATTCATTTTGCATCACACTCACCTAAGTTATGCTTAAGGGGGGGTGTTGGTGTACATGCACCTAGACTAGCTGTGTTGGTGTACATGCACCTAGATTAGCTCTAGTTAACTTATTGCTTGCATGTGGCACATGTACACATTAACATAAGATAAAGCACACTTAGCTTTAGTTAATTTTAGTTATTGCATGTACAACTAAGTTTAACTTAGTTGCTTTTATGTATTTATTCTAAACCAATATTGTAGAATCAATGAATTTCATTCTTTTCTCTATTCTTGCTCGCTTCCTTCCTTCTCTTGCAAGCTTGTTTATTGTTTTGCAGATCTAGATATGTGGATCTCAAAAATCTTACAATTAACTATTACTTATATACATAATATAGTTGTTATTTTGGCATGACCAGATCTTTTCTGTTGCTGTTGCTGCAGGAAATTTTATCCCACAAAAAGTTTCACTTTAAATTAAAACCATTTCCAATTTAGAGTGGACACAAAACGAAACGATAATACTCCATAAAGAACCTTGTCCTTAATCTAAATTCTTCAGGTCAGCAGAAAAATTAAAGTTTCATTGGCATAATGGAACTTTAATATGAGAGATAATCACAAAGGATTTTCCAATTTTTTTCACAAGGGTCAGCTTTAGTGTAATGGTAGTAAATTAGTCCTGTAAGTTAATTGGTCTAGAAAGCTAATTTCAGTTATAACTTACATCAATAAATTGATGTAATTATTTATATTGATTATCTTTATGGATACTGTGCATACATGAACAACAACCTAGATAAAAAATAGAGTTTGATTAATTTATTTATATGATATTAATAATATTCTTAAGTTTAATAATATAAAATAAATAATTTTTATTAAAATTTATAATTTTTTTAATTTATAAATATATTATATAAAAATAGAATTAATTAAAAAATAAAAATAACAATTATAAATACAGTCTAAATCATATCTATAAATATATAATTTGAAGTTGAATTTGAAAGAAAAAACAATAACTTATAATTTATATTACATATTCAAATAAAACTAGTAGCTTTTTTCTTGGGGACAAAAACAAAATTAAATATAAATTAGAATAAATAAAGAAATAAAATAAATATTTTAAAAATAAATAATGTGTGAAAATATGTTTAATAGCTTGTATGTATATATATATATATATATATATATATAATATATATATAATATATATATATATATATATTATTTTTTATATTTAGCTTATGGTTAATTATATTCTTTAGATATAATATTTCTGAAATAATTTCGTCCAAAACACGCTGATAAAAGTGACATTGGCACACTGACATTCTCTGTGACTATTCCATGTAGATTACCTTTTCAGCATAGCATCTTCTAGCGAACCTGAGAGTACTATGGAGCACTGTGGTGGTGTTAACTGCAGCAAAAGCAAATGAGTAGTCTACCTAGGTGGAGGAATTGCCCGGTTTCCGTCGCCACTTGGAAAATTGTCCAGCTCTGGCCGTCGGCAATCCCTCTGCCCTTCGCAGTGTTAACTGTAGCAAAAGCAAAGGAGTAGTCTACCTAGGCAGAGGAATTGCCCGGTTTCCGTCGCCACTCGGAAACTTGTCCGGCTTCGGCCGTCGGCAATCCCTCTACCCTTCGTAGTGTTAACTGTAGCAAAAGCAAAGGAGTAGTTTACCTAGGCGGAGGAATTGCCTAGTTTCCGTCGCCCCCTGGAAAATCGTCCCACTCTTACTGTCGATAATCCCTGCGCCCTCCGTCACCCTCCCTCCACCGCTCTGCATTCATTTCCGGAAATTTCCTGACAGATCTGATCGGAGCTTGCAACCCTGACAGATCAAATCAGAGCTAGAATTGTCCTCACGGAGAGTTAATGCCATTTCCAATTCGAAATGGAGGAATTACAAAACCGCAAGCTGCTCACTCACCTTCCTCCTCGACTCGGCGCCTCCTACTCTGCAGCTCACCACCAAGGTATAATTCGGTTAAAATTTTGAGTCAATTTCAATTGAAATCATTCAAGTTCATGTTCATTACAACCCAATCTTTCTGATCATATTTAATGGGAACCGCTAATTAGCATTTGCTTAGTGTCCTGCGTGCAAATACCCTATCTTCCCTGGAATCGAACTTGATTTATAGGCTAAACTACAACTTAGATCCGTCCAATGAATGAAAATGTATATTCAACTCTGTAATTGTGATCGTAGAGGGATGGATGCTTCCACTACACATCACCTTTTGCTCTAACAAAAAGCCGAAACGTCTGCACGGATTTACAAAATTCAAACCTCCGAGGGTCTACAGGAAGTGCAGACGTACTACACATCAGATTTCTCTCAAACAAAAACAGAAACCTTTGCATAAATTTTACATCAATAAAAAACCTCCCGCTCTTAGCGTTCGCTTAGTGTCCTGCCTGCAAATACCCTGTCTTCCTTGGAATCGAACTTTGAAATGAATCCTCGAACAATTTCAATGTAGAAGTTGGCATCCTTAGGTCGGTGCTTTTATCAAGGTTCCCATCCATAGCTGTGTCTGGCTTCTGCCGACGACAACAATTCTTTGTAGAAGTTGGCATGCTTGGATCAGCACTCTCATCAAGCCTCCCATCCATATTGCCACTTTCTGAAGCGTGGTTTTACTAATGATTTCAGCCTTGCTTCCTGCAAAAGGCCAAATAGGCCAATAAGTGAACTAATTAAAATGAACTAGATTTGCAAACCTGTTGTGCAACACCATGAGCATCATTTAACTTCATAATCAGTCTCACACCTCAAACAGCTGAAGACACACTAATAACATACAATATTTTTCCTGTCTGTTATTTGACAATTTTATGCCTCTAAGGTCAAAAAAGAAACGATTATAACTATAACCTGCAACATGGCACCTAATATTTAGAAGCCTCAATAGCTCAGGCTTCTGGTTTAGGCTAATCAAAAGTATCCATGTGGGGGTATAGACAACAAATGATGTAAACGAGCAATTTTCCAGTGAACATTGTTTTAAGACCCCAGACGAATACAAACAAAGTATGTCCCACAAAATGGATCTCAAACTCTAAAAAATTTCATTGGTCGATGGATTATGAACAAACTATATTCATATAATAAGACTCAGCATATAAATTGTTGAATATGCCTTACCATTTCAACAATATTGAACTTATTTGAGATATTGGAGGCACTGCTAAATTGATTTGTAGTATTGCAGAGAAAGGGGCAGAGTTATTCTGTTTCCATTATTAGGTGCATCTTCCCACATCATTGATACAAAAGGAGTGTCCTGTTTTAGAGTAGTGGATTCAGAGTTGCTCAGAAACTATCATAAATCACAGATTGATCACAAAACAATCTAATCTCTATCAGAAGAGAAGCCCTGGCTCAAATCAATTTAATCAACTAAAAAGTGAAGCAGGAAATGAAAGAAAGAGCATGAAAGAAGGAATTTTGTTAAGATGTTAGAAGACAGGCATAGACAGAGGAACATATGTTGATGAAATGTAAAAGGAACCTATATGTCAGAAACAAAATATCAACAAATACATATACCAAGAAGAAGTAAGAATTTGGTAAATCATTTACATAAATGACAGAGAAAGTATGAATTTGGTAAATCATTTGCATAAATAGCATTTCTTGGCTAATGAAAGAAAATCTTCATTTAAGAAATGAAGAAACTCAAGAGTGTGGACGAAAAACAAGATGTCGATTTACATAACACAGTTGTCCAAGTCACGCTCTGCAACTTGCCCATCCCTTTAATAACTATAAATATAAACAACAATATTTTTCGATATGTTGAAGAATTTTCAAATTCTAAGCCTCTTACACATGGCTATGGATACTTAACCAGAAGACCAAACTTGGGTATTCTATTAGGTAGAAGTACTAGGGGGAATGGATCTGTAAATCTCTTCCACATGAAATATATAATATATTGCTCAAAGATCCGAATTAGAAAGCTCTTATACTTAGATAAGCCTCCTCCACCGATTGAGCAAGCTGAGGTATGTGCTAAAGTTCCCTTGAAAAATACCCATTATCACTAATTTGGTGATCATTCAAATAACACTAATTGAATGATGGACTTGCTATAGCATGGAATTTACAACGACAATGAAACTACTTGCCACGACATGGAAATTTCAAGGGATATGGAATTCTGAAACATCTTACAGTGAAATATAAAGAAATAATGGAAATTGAAACCTTTTCTACACAAGGATGTAATTCTAAACCAGAAGACCAAAGCATGGTCTTGGGGAAAGTACCAACAATCATCAGTTTTGTCAGCTTCTGCTAGTTTGCATACTAGACTTGCCACAAATTGGGAATGTTGAAGGGGAATGGAACTCAAAACCCACATGAAAGATTGTGAAACCAAGGGATGAATTCGATGTTCTGTGTCTTATAAAGCCTTTTCTATGTTATGACATGCTAGTAAAATTTTCATTTCTCCAGTTCACACATCACTCATTGTAAATTTTGCATGCATCCCTCTCAATAATAGATGGGCTCAAGTTGCATAATCGCTAACTGCAAAGCAATGGAGCTACAGGCCATTATGTGGTTCAATAATCGAAAGGCTACAGAGTGAACTCGAGGCTGTTAAACATCCACTAAATCTATCAGAAACCACACAGGTTTACAAAATAGGAAACCCGGTTTCTCTTCTTATCAGTTTATAAGATTAATATTTTCTACTTATGTTTATGTTTCAAAATTCATCTTTGCTGTTTTAATCCGAAGTATTGTGTGACAACAAGTATACTCTGTTATTTATTATTTCTTCTCTTATCAAAACTAGCACAAATTCTAAAGGAAACTGCTGATAGTGCAATTGTAAATCTACATATCAAGAAAATAGTTGACAAAATACTTTCATAAAACCAAAAGAAGGGCGCCACTGGAACTAACAAAAATGAAGGGAAGCTTGAAATGATTTTTCTGATAATAAGACTCTCATGAGCTGCGACCTTTGCTCAAATTGTTACCTCCCAAACCTGCACATGTTGTGGCAAAGCAGTAAAACACAAATGCAACCTTGGTGGAACAACAACATTCTTCTCACTTTAGGTGGTCTCTCCTCCAAGACAAGGTGCATAACCCTACGATAGCCTAATCCAATCAAATGGTAATCAAAATGAATAGAGGATGTTGATATTTACTCCAATGTATTTCAGATTTGTAATAGCAAAAGGAAGAGTTGATTTTAGTTATTTTTTAGATAGGTTAAGGGAAAGATTAATGTCTAAAACACTATTGGGCTTATGTATTATGGAGTCTATAAGGCAACCAATGCATGCTCATTTCTCAAGATGACACGAAAGGATATAGCCTAGATGAAGAACCCAGAGTAAACATATCTGGCTGGACATTAAAAAAGGAACTTCTTGAGGTGAATCCGGATGTAGAAAGACCCCCAACATGCGCAAAGGGTGTGCCTACCAGAAGATCATGTAAATTATAGCAAATCTAAATCAAGAAAGAAGACAGATAACAACATTTTCTAGGAATGGTAGACTTAAATGGGGAATGAACCACAATTAAAATTCTTCTTACAATGATTAGAACTATGAAGCTTCCAGCCCTTGAATGACAAGATAGGATTCCTAAGGAATAGAATTAAAATAGTTTCTAGGATTCCTGGGAAATAGAATTAAAATATTTTCCAGGATCCCTAAGAATACACACACATAGCAGGTTCTTTCGTTGAACTAGGGCATGGAATGTAGCACAGGGTTGAAGGAAGGATTGTGACTGGAAATCAGTCAGTGCATGGTGCTATGATAGTCTGGTATCTCTCAATTATAAATGTGAATGAACAAAACAAGGATTAGGCTTTTTCTCACTAAATAGTAAGAACAAGAGGTACAAATCTGCATAGGTTTTCTTTTTGAATGCATAAATAGATTTGGCTCCATGAAAAACCCCTAAAACACTGGAACTGTGCAGATTCATCAGCTGAAAGCTGCAATTCCAACAATTTCTAACTGGATTTAATCAAAATTTGTTAATATATATGACTAATATAGTCTAGAACATTGAATGTTTATACTTTGAATCTACGACTCGAGACCCTTGTATCATCCCCAAAAAAGGACCACTATGCCTGCATGATTGACCTTCTTGGTCGTTCCGGGCGCTTGGGTGACGCCAAGAAAGGAGGCCATGAAGCTTTTGTATTGTGGGGACATTCAGGTAGGGTATGTCACCTATGCCAATCTCTTGTAGGGATGTGTTGACACAAAACCCTTGGTAGAGGGTAAGTGGATCCATACCCATATGATAAAAAGTGGGTTAGAGCCAAATGTATTTGTAGAAAACAATCTCATCAACATGTATGCTAAATGTGGAAGTGTCAATGATGTGCGCCAAGTGTTTAACAAAATGTATGAGCGGAATGCTATTACAGGATATGTTAAATAGGGTGCAATTGAGTTTGCTTTGCCAAATGTTTGATGAAATGCTTGAGAAGGTCTTGGTTTCTTGGAATTCAATCATTGTAGGATATGTAAACACTGGGAATGGGGAGAAGGCACTTGGTTATTTTGTTCGAATGTTGAGGGCAGGGATGAGGCCAGACCGGATCACTTCCACTAGTGCTCTTGTTGTTTGTGTTGGTATTGAAGATTTCATTGCCTTTTCTTTGTTCTAACACATCTCTTTTGCGACGGGTAGTGGAATGTGAGTGTAATGATTGCCTGCTATAAATTTCACATATCTTATGGTAGCACCGAGAATATTTGAGGACAGAGTACTAGTAGAGTTGTGATGTAAACATACATTGTAGAAAGCCCTTTCATTCAAGTCTAGTCCTGCTTAGCAAATGGTCACCTTAAAAAAACATGGCCAACATTCATTGGATTGCATCTGTTCATGTTGTCAAAGGAGTCTTTCCTTTAAGGAATGCCTTGTTTAAAGTGAATGAGGCAAGAAGCGACATCTGAAAGGAAATGCTTGCATACCAAATTTTTTGCATCCTTTTGTGGTATTTATTTTTGTCATTATTGAGTGATTGATATTTTAGACCTCAAAAAAAGCATAAAAGAGGTTTTATATTTATATATATGTTGGATAACTTGCTAAGATTGAAATTTCTGTTTTGATTTCCTTGCATATTGTTTGACCAGATCAGTTCAAAATGGGCAAGTGAAGCAAATGGCAATATATCATGGATCTTGAGGTGCAAGACCTCAAAGGCAAAATGACGTTATCTAGTAAAGACTTGGTTTTGAAGGAAATAAATAGAAAAAAACAATAGTATTGATCGAGTTGCTGTAATCCCATTATGACGAGTTGTTGACTTTATCAAAGGAGAGGAGGAAAATCCTATTGCTCCATGTAAATTTATACGGAAAAACAAAAAAAAAACAAAAGAAAGAGCTGCTGCTGCATTGCAATATGATATGTGAGTATTTAAAATATATACTGTTTAGATATTTTGAAACCACGGTTATCTTTCTTTGTATGTACTAACAATTTAAATTTTTGGTGTAGTTATCATTGTTCATTTGGCCCAGAGGACAAAAGAAGAAATCTTTTAGCTAAACGAAGGACCTCATTTGTGCAGAAGAGGGGTTGCCAGTGCCACTTTATTATGAAAGCTATGCATGAAATTCCTGATAGAGCAATATTAACTTTCAATATGTATGAACATGAAGATGGGGAAGGTTGGGCTTGTCATGGTCAATGTGACATTTCAGGTGAGACCAGGGCCTTGCATAAGCTAAAGCTTTCAAGGGACATTGTTGCATATGTAGAGAGTTGTTTCTTTTTGGGAGTGCCTATTGATGTAGTGTATAGACCCCACATTAAGAGACATGTTGACATCGATGTGGCAACTCAAGATAGAAATTTCTTCTTATGCAAGAAATATATTTTAAAATCTACAATAGGTTGGTGAAGGGAACTGATCAACTTCACAAAAATGATGAAATGAGTGTAAACCTTTGGTGTCAAAAGCATCGGGAAGATTTTTTCTTTCACCAAAAGCCCAATGGCGTGGAGGTCCCTTTTATAATAGGGATTCAAACAAAGTGGATGTTGGAGACAATGGTTAAGCTATTGCATAATATCTTAATAGCCATGGATTCAACATTTAACACAAATAAATACGGGGTAAGTCAGATGCCAATGATTTATCAAATATATTTATTTAAGTTGTATACATTCAAAATGACTAATAACTTGTATTTGAATTTATGTAATGTTGAAAATGACAATATCAGTTGTATACACTCGTGGCATTTGATGAACAACAAAGCGGGGTGCCTATTGCATGGGTTGTGGCATCATGAAACACATACGATGATATTGCAATATGGCTAGAGTAGCTCATGCACAAGTGTTTCCAAGCCCATCCTGATTGGAAAGTCAATGCTTTCATGGTTGATGATGCACTGGCTGAAATCAGTGCCTTGAGGTAACTTTAATATTGTCATGATATAACCAAACTTGCATTTCTTCTAAAAATACCACACTAAAATGCATTGAATATGGTAGGAGGATCACAGGTTGCGATGTGATATTATGCGTTTGGCATGTACGGAGGGCTTGGTTGAAAAATTTCAATTGGTTGGCCACTAGTTACATAAAAGCCAAAGAGATGTTCAATGAGTTAGGCTTCATCATGAAACACACTCTCAATTATGAAGTGGAAGATGCAATCAATCAATTTTTTATCAAGTTTGCTGATGAAGAGAAGTTCGTCGACTATTTCAACAAGAATTGGGTCATTGGAGATAAGATTCATAAGTAAACATTTTTTTTGTATTATATGCATTTTTTTCTTTCGTAAAGGTGATGTAGTGAGACTGACATCGTTCTATTTGCAATTATGTGGGTGAAAGGTTGTCGGGAGTTTCCTCATGCAATTCAGGAGACCAATAATGTTGTTGAGTCATACCATTGTTACCTAAAAACAACATTTCTATCTGATAGAAAGAAAAAATGTGCCCGGATGATGGATTAGTTATTGCATATGCTACTAACAATAGTTGAACCTTGTTATCGGTTCAAAGAAATCTTTAAAGAAGAAGGATTTCTAAGCAACTACAAGAGAGAAAATTATGGATATGAGCAAGATAAATTATGGATACTGCTTATTGTCCTCATGAGAACATAACCCGTGCTTATTGGGTGAGAAGTCAGACAGATCGAGGTAAAAAATACCTTGTCACCTGGTATCGTAAAGATTTTATAACGTGTGAATGTCCATGGTCTATCCATGGAAACATTTGCAAGCATGTCATAAAGGTTAGTTGGTTGTATTTCCACTCGGATAATTCAAATCCATTGCTTCATCAACATGCAGAGGATAACATATGCAATGACCCACCTGAGATCAAAATAGAGCCTCAAAACCATGATGTAAATGTCGATGCTACTCTTATGGCCACAAATGTCGTTGATGCAGATGCCAAGGCACTTCATTTGGCAAGGGAGGAGTTGTTTAGCTATAAACATCTCATTTTAGATAACCCTCTTACTACTTTGGCGAAGACAATCCAATTGACTGGTATGCTTAAAAAAATGTTGGATGAAGCCAATAATTTGCACATTACTGATTTTGACTTCACATCTGGGTTGGATTCTCTTGATCCATCTTTGAAGAAGAAGAAGAGTTTCCTTAGCCCCACAAAGAAAAGAAGAAGAAGCAAAAAAAAATTGGTTTGGAAATTGATTTAAATGTTGATCCATCAGAATATGAACTATTTAAGTTTCGATAACTCAATAAGAGAGGACGTCATCAATCAAATAATGTTGTGTCTATGGTTCCAGGTTAGTTTCATGTGTTGAATAGAGTCATGGTTTTAGATTTAAGTATTTAATCATCACTATTCTTTAACATGTGGTATGTTTATTTTTACAGTAATGCAACAATCCCCAACCATGGAGATAACCCAAGACCAAAGGGAGATACAAGACCATCCAACCTTACATGCCATGTCAGGTATATTTGACACTCTTTCATTGTGTATGCACATATACCTTGATGCTCTAGAAAATTTCTTTGCGATAACGTTTGACATTTTCCTAGGCAACTATAGAATAAGTGGGGAAGCATCATCTTCTACCATGACTGATCATCTATGGAAGGACTTCAACTCTAGTGGGAATCAATGAGGTATGCACAAATAATAGATAAGCTAGGTTATCATGGCATCGTCAGGTGGCCCTTTATCATATGATAAGTATATTTATGTTTTCCCATTGTTATGTTGTTATGAAAATACCTTTTTCATAATCTATTTATGGTCACTGAAAAATTTGCTCGCTGTCAAATAAAATCTCTTTACTTATTTATGTTCATGCAACATGTTTGATTTTTATACTTAAACATGTAGTTACTATGTTCTCATACATATCTTCATGGTTCAATGTTTATTAGATTTATAGATCTTTATCTTTAACATCTTTATAAATTTATGGTTAAATGGTCAAAGGCCAACAAGGTTTGAACCTTATCATTGTGTTTTTTGTTGTTGGATTTTTTATTCCTCGCCTCTAGTCAAAGATCTCGTTGGATTTTCATGACTTCATCAAGTTGATTTTACCTTCATGGAATAGTATATGATAGTGTAGTATATTGTTGTGTTATTTTAAACATGCCCTCTTCATGATTTGTTGATGTTCATTGAACAATGTTCTGTCCTTTTATGCTTGTGATAAAGTGTTAACTGTCTTGTAGACTACTCCTTATTTGTGATCTTGAATTTTGCAGGCATAGGAACTCCTTCAAGAAAGGGAAAATACAAATGGAAACATGCATTCTGCAAGAGAGCTAAGAGATGACTAAATAGCAAAAGCCCTGAAGGTGCTTGAATTCTCTTTGAAGAGACAAACGGAATTAGAGTAGGATGCAAGAAACAAGTAGATTCAGCCATGATATTGGAGCTTTAGCTATGTGGTTTGAATCCAATTTTTTGGGGAATTGTTTCTATTTTTTCCCCTAGTCCTGATCATTTACTTGTCACATCACCTAAGTTTGTTGTTATTTGACATCTACAAGAATAATCTTTAAGAGACTGGCAAAAGGTTTCACAATGTATGCCAAGAAGGGACACAGATTTTTGTTGACTTATGCACTGTATTGGATTCACTACTCCTTTCTTTGAGCTATTATGCTCTCTAGCCTCTAGTGTGCCTCTTTTATTGTCGTAGTGGTTAATTCTATTCACTCGAAAAGTTATGATTTGTAAATATTTGAACTTAGATTAAGAAAGCAACTATATATATATATATATATATATATATATATATATATATATACATATACATATACATATACATATACATATACATGCCCATAGTAAAGTTTTCCTGTTTATGATTTTTTTTGTGTAAATTCCCATAAAAAAAATATTTTCTAATTGTTCCTAACGGACTAGTAAAAAATGTGATCTTAAAGTGCCACGATGTGACTGTGTATCAATTAAAATACATGAAATAGGTATCGTTAGTAACCCAAATGATAAGCATGTTCCATGTTTTCAGTGAAATTAAAATGATATTGAAGGGTAGCTTGAAAGAGACCTTAGATGAAGGAAATCAAAGCAACAACATTTTGTGGCAAAGGATTACTCTATTAGAGTAATGGTAATACTTATTACAGAGTCTGAGTTGGTTAGAGCATTGCATCAGCCTCTGAAACAACAATGGTCAAAACCTGCACGCAAGTAAAATATATATAAATCCACTCTTCACTTCACTACTTTGTGAATTGTGATAAAGCAGAATCTTACATCATCTAGAGCTGAAGACTGTTTAGATACTGTTAAGTTGAGCTTCTCAAAACTTGACAGGGATATTTCATCAAGTGCATGGGCTAGATTATGCATATTTCTGATGCCAGAACTGTATGTTGTCTTCAATTTCCCCACTCTCTCTATTAGTCCTTTTGTAACCTTCAACAATATGTTATAAAATGACATTGAAAATGAGGAATGCTTATATTAACAACGAAATGGAGCCAAAACCAAAATTTAAATTCTTGTTTACAGTCTTGTGTCAACTACTTTTTAATAGAAACAAAAAGCTGCAATTGTTCTTCCATACTTCTTAGCTTCTGTTGCTGTTGTGAGACTGAATCCGAAACCGATCTATGTAGCATATGTATTTTCAAAGCCTGGAGTATCCTCAAAATGGAATGGCCATAATAATCAGAAATAACAAAGTCCCATGGGATGGCCATGCATTTATGAAGCATATAGAGGGAATTATTAATTTTCAGTTATCGATTTTCACCATGCATTTATAAATCATATGGATTTTAACCATGCATTTATGAAGCATATCGGTGGACTTATTATTTTTGAAGCTATGGGTTTGGCATTATGGATAGATTCATTACCTTACATCAAATAGATTTGAGAGGTTTTATTCTTTTAAATTTATGAAAATTTGACATTACCTTATCTTAAAGATTGCACCCTGGATGCGGTCACTTTTTTCTTTCATGGTATTAGCATTATGTAAGGGTAACATAGGAAATATCTCAACCAAAAAGAAACGACGTCAGAATTTTTTTGGGTAAGAATTTGGTGATTATTTTTTTCAGAAAAAACTGATCATATAGGTGTTTGAATGGTTTTTTTTATGGTGGAAATGGATTCAGAACTATCAAAAACCACCTGGATACCAAAATCTTAAAGTTTGACAGCTATAAACCAGCTATCCCAAAATTTCTGCCAGATTTTGACAAAAATCATGACTACTCTAAAAGAAATAGGTTGATTATGGAAAACTAGTGAAAAGAATTTTTACAAACAAATATATTTATAAAGAAAAGGCAAGTGCACACACAATCATAAACCTGAAACAATAAAGTATGTAGTAGATGGCCAAGAACCAAGCACATCAACAACCATTCAAAACACTCATATTCAGTAGTCATATAAACATCTCTTAAAACTTTCATCGTATAAGTCTCCAAAATCTAAAGATTTCTTCTAAACCACATTTGAGAATGTTCTTGAAAAAAAATTGTTGGTCAAGAAACTTTACATACTAGAGTGAACCATGAAAGGAATAACACTCACTTCAACTATTCCAATTGTTACATTTTTTTTTTTAAGGTTAGCAAAGCATTACATATTACATATGTTTACATTGTTCAGTCAAAAAAGATTTAGAAACAAAATCCTCCTTCACAACCATTGACTAAACAAAAAAGATTTAGAAACATTGGTGGGAAATTTCCCATTCCAAAATATTGTCTGAGATAGTTTAATTAGGCCAAATTACATAAATGCAAAAACATTTATATTAATAAATTTCCATACTATGCATGAAATATTTTAACTGTTATGAATTGTAACCTTTTAGTTGGGTTAACATACATGTTCAAGGAAATATTCTAGCAAGATTGTGCCATCACATTCCTCAATCTATTCACTAAAAAAAGTGGAGGGTAAAACCTAAACATAGATTTACTGATAAGGAGTAAAACCTAAACAACAAAAGTCATGACCTTGCTGATAATGGTATGATGGCTATGTGTGAGAATACCTAATCATGATTCCAGACATAAAATATGTACTGTTGAGCAAAAGTGGGCACATATCAATTAAGCTAGTCCAAATAAAATATATATGTTTGATAAGATAGAAATTTTATATCAATTACCCAAACGATCAAATCAGGTCAATGGGACCCAAAGGTACATCAAGCTACAATGACCATGTGGGAGCGATTAGGCATCTCGTAGAAGGGTAAATTACAGAGGTGAGTTAGACACCCCGAATTTCTATGTTGTCCATCTCCTTTATGACTGATTAAATACTGTACAAAACAAAATCTTATCGAATAACATAGATATTTACATTTATTTTGATTCTTGTTTGCCAAAGAATATCTGTACAAGTAAAAGCCAGGCCCTTGGATGAATTGGTGGAAAACTGGCAGCTCCTTCACTAGTGTGCTGAAGTGACTGAATTTCCAGTCTCGGGCAAGAGAATTATTTGAGAAGTTCTTAAAGAGTCCCAACTGTGAAGGATTCTAAGAAGAGAACGAGATTTCTTTTTTGCTTTAGGAGTACCAGATGTGAGAAGATTATACAGAGAAGGCATTACTGATGGCAATCTCAACAAACTATTTACAATTTTGTCACTTCCATTGCAACAGAATGATAGCAAAACAAAAATAAATTGTCCTTGCATTTAGCTGAAGATGAACCCAATGTTAAATGGTTGACTATTAGAGGGATTGCAAAGGTTTCGCTAATGGCAAGTAATCCTCTTAGCTCTCTTGCAAGAACAACGAGAACACCAACTGCATATTTTCTAGTTTTTATCTAAGAATCCCTTCGTAGAGGAAAAACTAGTGCAAGATTTGGAGGAAGTGGAGTGGTCACATGGGAGATTTAGCATGATGGATGTGATTTCTTGGAGAAATATTGACATTTCCCTACTTATGACACACTGAGCATGAGCAAGATTTTCTTTGATTTAAAAAGACTAGGTCCTTACTACCATGATAAATCCACAAGCACAGGATCTGAAATACAAAGAAGTCAAGCCAAAATAGAGTTGTGATCTTGGAAAACTATTGGGATGAAATCCAAGGTGGAGACGAGAAGAGTGACTGGGTGATTGAGAAATAAGTATTATTAAGAATAAATTGCTTATAAGCATAGTAAAGAAACCTTTTATCACTAATCAACAACCAACGAACAAATCACATAGCATATCAATATTTCTTCAAAAACAAAGATCTGAGAAGGTGTTTGGAAGGATCAGACAACATCATAATGTATTGATGATAATCAAAAAACCATGAACCAGTTACTTTTTTCAAAATACATTTGTCCATCTAGATGGAATATATTACATTTGTCCATAAATTTGTCTTCCATACAAAAAACTGTAATCATTGCATGTTGGGGAAAAATAAAAGATTAATAGGTTTTTCTTTAGTGAAAGAACCATGCTATGATAAACCCCAGAAAAATGATAAGAACAACCCATTCACACAATGGGGATTTATATTGATGGTGATCAATGATTTATGTTTTTCAGTATCTGCAGAGTGATTGATGGTAAAATGTTGAAATTGACAACTCCAATTTATTGCTTCCTTATGAAGAGGTTTTAAATTGTCCTTCCGAACCTGATAGATGCCTTTCATCTGATTGCATATCAACTCTGAGTTGGTGAAGACTTCAATATCATTGACATCATGTTGTTTTGCCTCTTTTAACCCTTCAACAAAGGCAATGTAATATGCCTCATTGTTTGTCATCATTCCAGGCACTTCTCTCTTTCCATGAAATAAATGATTTGTTTCCATATTATAAAGGACGAATTTAATAACTGCTCAACCTAGATTTGGAAAGCAGGACACTTCAATGCATAAATGCCACTTTTGCACCATTTTTTACACTTCAAAAACCTGAATAAATAACAATAAATTCATGTTAAACCAGTACACAATTATCTATTTCCTAATACTCAACATGTTTTTCAATCACATATAATTAAAAAAAGCAGATTATTTGTGTTCATTTACACTGTAACACTTTCAATACTGGCAACTATTATGCAAAAAACACATTTAGCAATCACCACTTTATATAGATGAAATGCTCATTATAGGACCCAAATACATCTATGAGTTTTAAAATAAATGATACTGAATTAGGCTTCTCTAGTTTTTGAATGCCATATGAAAACTCTAAAAATATTTATCCTTACCAACTGTCCATACACCAAAAACCACATAACCCTAGACTAACAAAGCATTGTCTAAGCAAAACATGATTCATGTATATGCCTTATGTGTGACAGAAATGCCATTTGTCATATAACATCACAAGAAATTTATTCAGCCACTCTACATGAACGGTTCCTTCACACTACACTTGTTAAAGGTTGAACTTCATCGACAACATTTGGAACAAATTTTCTATTACAATTGGGGGATAGGGTAGACTCTGAAGCTATCTTTGGGTTGAAGTAATAGCACTCCACCACTCTCCTACCAATATTATGGGCAGTTTTGTGCTGTGCCTTGTGGATCATTAATGTCTGGGTGTCATGCCTTGTGGATCATCTTTGGGTTTGATGTGATAGCATCTTCCTTAGTTCTGATACTAACATTGCAAGCAGTTTCTGTGTAATGCCTTGTAGAACATCTTTGAAATTGGCTCTAGCTTTGGCTTTTTCTTACAAGCAATTACTGTTGTAATGCCTTATAGAGCATCTTTGAAATTGGCTTTGGCTTGTGGTTGTCATCTATGTGATGTTGCAAGCTATTTTCAAACTCATGTAAATTTTGATGTTGCAGTGCATGCTGATGGCAATGTCATGAAAATGCTTGTGGGGAATAAGTCTGATTTAGCTCATATAAGGGAAGTTCCTGTGGAAGATGGGAAGAGGCTTGCCGAATCAAAGGGGCAGTTCTTTATTGAGGCCTTGGCTCTAGATAATACAAATGTATTGTTTGCATTCCAAATTGTGGTCAAGAAGATTTACACTAATGTGAGCAAAAAAATGTTGAATTCGTATTCCTATAAGTCTCAATTGTCCGAGATTTGAGGTGGCTAGGAATGTTGTGTGTGCAAGTCTAAGAGAATGCATAACCCATTTGGACACCACCACCCTGAGCACCAGCAGCCATATCAGGCTCCTCATGGGAGTCAGTATCCACAACCTATTCAAGGAGAGATTATGAAGATATACTGTGAAGCCAATCCTGATTTCTTCTTGGTTGGTAGAAATGGCAGTGTTGTCATGGCTTCGGCAAATGAATTAGACCTAAGTTTGGTTGGTGACATCACTTTTGAACAAGACCCAAATCAGTTTGGTGATAGAGATTAGATTTTTATTTGTATGTATGTGTGAACTAGACCCAAATCTGGTTGATGGTAGAGATTAAATTTTGCTCTCTATTTTTGTGAACAACACAAACACAAACAAGGTTTGTAACAGAGATTAGTATTTGTTGTGCATATGTGAAATGATTGGTCGATTATATTCTTTTGATCCGCAGCAATGGATCATGGATACTTCAGGGAGTGTGAAGGCCAAGGACGATGAAGGATTTCCTACAGCCCTTGTAAACAAAGCTATATGCTAGGAATTGAGGCATGGACGTGCAGAGAAGGATAAGGTCAGTTTTGTCATAGGGTTACTATCACGAGTTTATGCAAGTCTATTCTGACATAGATAATAGTGATTTCAATGGGATTGTTGAGAATGGCCTAGACATGGATTTATGATATAGAGAATAGTGCTCTCTACAAGGGGGCTTCTGCAAGGCTTAGTGATATAGAGATCAGTGCTTTCAATATGTCTACTATGAGGGGCTTATGAAGGGATTTAAGGATCTAGCAGAATATGTTACCTTATGAAGGGATTGGGTGATCAATAGGGTTTTTATGCATATGCTTTTGATCTGCAAGTCACCTTGGGCCCTTACCACCCAAATGTTTTGAATGAGGCTATGCTTTTCATCCAAAGTGCCGATGTGGGTAAGGATTACCAGTGCATTCGACCTGTCCACAACACCCATCTTAATCTAGATGCTAGCACTGGAGATGATAAGCATCATGTAGCCCTGCGTGAGGGAGCAGAGATTGTTCTGTGTAAGTGGAACAAGAAGGAGAGTCAGAAGTGGAAGATCAGCCCAATATGTAAGATATGATCCATACTAATATGCTGACAAAACTATTACTATATTATTTTATCTGATTTGGGAAACTGTTAAGGATTAAAAAGAAATGTTGGGAAGGAGTTCTATTATGGGTGATGTCTACCAAGTAGTATGTATGGATGCACGCCTGTTATGTGGTGCTGTGTACAATTTGGGATTCTTCATAACTGAAGCCATGACAGTTCTAAAATGGCTTTTGAATTTGTGAGCGCCAATTTTTAATTTAGGGTTTCATTGCAATGATATAAACCACCTTAACTTAGGGTTTTGGAATGCCAAGGTCTTGGGAATTATGGGTTGCAACAAAGTTGTTTACAACAGTGGTCCCATAATCCATAGTTTTTGTTGAATGTTTTTGAATAGTTATACTTGGCAGATTATAACCATGACAAGGTAGAGTAGCTTCTTCTGTGGACCTTAAGTGCAGATGTTGGAAATGGGTATCAATGTCTGAGGCCCGTGAACAACATTAATCTGAATATGGATGTGAAAGCTGTAGATGGCCATGTTGGAGGAATACGTGATGAAAATGAACTCATCCTCTTTGAGTGGAAGAAACAGAGCAACCAGAAATGGAAGCTCCAGCCCATCCATTGTAAGCAATCTATCAATAAAAAGTTGTCTTTCAAGCTCTTTATTGAAAGTAGCATCATTTCTGTAAGTTTATCAATAGAAAGGACAGAGGGTTCATGCTACTTGAAAGTTTATCATTTCTGACATTTTCTGTAAGTTTTTCTGGCATCATTTTCTGCATTATTTTGTTTGCAGGTTTGGGTGTTCGTCATAAGTTTGCTTGGCCTTGCACCTCTTGCTGAACGTATAGGCTTTGTCCCTGAGAAAGTGAAAAATTGCATGGTATATGTACATAGGTTACATGTAATCTATACCTTGTACTGCAATTGTTTATACACTTGGAATGGCATTGCATTGCAATGACTTCATAAAATATTATGTTTGTTGGTTCTACAATCTGATGTTTTGTTGTAAATTGTTGCAGACAAATTGCATTCTACACTGGACCAGCAAGTGAGATTCTTATATGTATATGGACTATGTACTCATATTTGTGGATACAAGATATGAGCTAATTGATATATATGAGAAAGTGTTTGACATTTCGAAGTAACTGATGCAAATATATTGTTAATTAATTCTCCTATAGTTGGTGGGCTGCTCAATGCCACATGTGGAAATGAAACAGAGATGCTCATTGAAGTGTTTGCACTTTACCATGGCAAGACCAATATGGTCAAATATTCTCTACTAGGCTCTGTGCTTTCCAACTTACTTTTTGTGCTTGGCATATCTCTCTTTTGTGGAGGAATTGCCAACATGAAAAAAGAACAACGATTTGACAAGGCATGTGATATATTTTTAGTTTTTCTTTAACATCATAGGCCACCAAAACAAGTCCGACCTGCTCATGATATTCGTTCATTGGGGCCTAACCATGGGTGTTGTATTGCTATATGATGTAGGTTATTTTTGGAATCGACTCCAGTCTTCTCATGATGGCTTCACTATGTCTCATGCTACCCTTGGCCCTTCAACAATCTATGGCATATAGTGAAGCAACTGTATCAACAATACAATTGTCTAGAGTCAGTAGCATCATCATGTTGATAGCTTATGTTGCATATTTGTTCTTCCAATTAAGGACACACAAACAATTGTTTGAAGAAGGCTAGGTACAAATTAATTAATAAATTGTAACTATAGCAATTGCACAAGTCTTGGTTCTTGCTTGGCACATACAAACATAAATATTATACTTCTGTTGCAGGAAACAAAGGGAGAAGAAGATGAGGAAGAACCATCCAAGGGGTTATATGTTAAACTTTCAAGGAGATAGCAATCAATGATGAATGGGCATGATCTGAGTTTGTATAATGATAAATCTGATTCTATCGTGATTGCTATAAAAACAGTCACCTTAGCAAGAAAGGAGATTAATGTGTTTTGTTTTTATGACATGAATGCTTGAGATTTTTGCATGATTCATTGGTTCAGAGTGCTGTAACAATAAATTGAAACCAATGTAGTAGTAAATGAAACTGTTGGTTTGAGTACTAAGATTTTTGCCTCGGTTCGGAGTGCTATAACAATAAATTGGTTAGTAGTAAATGAAACTACCGGTTTGATTTCTGAGATTTTTTCCTCCATGATTCATTGGTTCAGAGTGCTATGAAACCAATGTAGAAGGAAATGAAACTATTGGTTTGAGTACTATGGTAACCATTGGTTGTGGATTAGTTGTAGTAATCTGTAGTAGTAATTGAAACTACTGGTTTTCAATACTGTAGAAACCAGTCGTTGTAGTTAATGAACAATAAATTAGAACCAATGGTTTGGAGTAGCTGTTGTAGTTCATCAACAATAGATTGAAACAATGGCTTTGTGCTTTCTAATCAAAACACCATAATTGCTAGCTTTTCTAGCTTGTACTTTTTTGCTCAGAGTACCATCATGGGTGGTTTTTGGGTCATGATGTGGCTTTCATTACCCATAAGTTATATGGAGGTTTCTTCTTCTGGTGTGGCCTCAATTTTTTTTTTTATTTTGCACCATTGGAATCGAGATGGTAATATGGTTGCTAGACCATTGATAATATCAAATATAAAAATGCTTGAAATGATTATTCATTTTATTCTACTTTATATGGGATTTAATAATTATTAATTTTATTCTACTTTATGGGATTAATTTCATTTTGACATAAAAAGCCAAAAAGTTAGATAGCTGGTTTTTTCTAGGTTGTACTTTTTCGCTCAAAGTACCATCATGGGTGGTTTTTCAAATTTTGTGAGTCACATGAATGATGGTGCGTTTCAGGGTCATGATGTGCCTTTCATCACCCAGAACCAGAAATTATATGGAGGTTTCCTCTTCTTGTGTGCCCTCAAATTTCTTCTATTTTGCACCAGTAGAATCGAGATAGTAACATGGTAAACAAGTGAAACCATTAACTAGCAGATATTGTAATCAGTCTAACAAGCAGTTTGAAACCATGACCTAATTTTGAGCAAGAATTACTAAAAATCTAGGTTGAAGCCATAAACCCATGCTGAGCAAGTACTATAAATATCCATGTGAGATGCTTTGGTGTGCTCACTCATTTCACTTAGTGCCCCTCTAGCATTGGATCTTCCATGTGATGCTTTCAAATTCTCACTCATATCACCTAGTCTCTCTAACAGTGGATCCTTGCAGTGAAGAATACGAAGCAAATAATGTTGTAGAATTTACTTACCCTTTTCGCCTAATCCTCCAGCTGTGGATTCTTGCAGTGAAGAAAAGCATGAATGTACTAGTATAACTTTATCTCTGGTGGTATGAACTAACTTTGTCAATGTTGTGTGGTGAATGAAGAAGATAGATGAAAGAGGACCTTTGTCGCCATTCACAACAAAATAATATTTATATGATGGTTGGCTTATCACAGGCGAGGATGGTGATTGTCTAGAGAAAGTTGTTCCTGTGGTTGTACAGCATCGTCACATACATGTGATTTTGTTTTAAGAAAGCCTGATCATTGTGAAAAGCCATGACTGAAAGAGTAAAGCCTTCATTATGAGAAACCTGCTATCTAAATCTAATAAACAAGGAGATAAATTTGACAGAGCCTCGAACTTCACTAACGAGAAAGGAACAAAAAAAAGAGAGTCAAAAGTAATGCTTACTCTTGCAAAATTTATTCAAACAAAAAGAAAATGCAGTTCTAATGTGATGTCAGGCTCTCTTCATCTCCTCCTGAAACTTTATTCTTTACCCTGTCTGTTCTAAGAATATTATTCCTACGGCTCGAAGACAGGGCAACAAAAGTTCGATTCGATTTTGTCTGAAGCTGCAGAACAATCTCTGGCAAAGATGTCGATGCACATTCCTCCATGGAGGACTTTTGAATACATGAAAGCCAAGTGGTTTCCCCCTGCGAGACACTAAATTTACGCCAAAAATCGCATTTGAGTTCATTATCCCCTTGTTGTAGCGAGCAGTTGACACACCTGAAAAGCTCGTTGAAAGAGGAAACTCCCACTGCAACAACAACATCCATTATGAATATGATGTTGAATTGTAGGTCCAGAGGTACAGGATATAATAAAACCCTCATCAATCGCTCATAAAACGGCTACGGCTGCTCTTTCTGCAGGCTATCGGAGGTTTTTTATTGCTGTAAAATCCGTGCAGAGGTTTTTGTTTTTGTTTGAGAGAAATGCGATGTGTAGTACGTCTGCACTTCCTGCAGACCCTCGGAGGTTTGAATTTTGTAAATCCGTGCAGAGGTTTCAACTTTTCGTTAGTGTGAAAGGTGATGTGCAGTGGAAGCATCCATCCCTCTACGATCACAATTACAGAGTTAAATATACATTTTCGTTCGTTGGACGGATCTGAGTTGTAGTTTAGCTTGTAAGTCAAGTTCGATGCCAGGGAAGACAGGGTATTTGCAGGCAGGACACTAAGCGAACGCTAATTACGGTTCCCATTAAATTTGATCAGAAAGATTGGGTTGTAATGACCCTGAACCTGAAGGATTTCAATTGAAATTGACTCGGAATTTTAACCGAATTGTACGTGGGTAGTGAGCTGCAGAGTGGAGGAATTGCAGAGCAGGAGGCGCCGAGTCGAGGACGAAGGTGAGTGAGCAGCTTACGGTTTCACAATTCCTCCTTTTCGAATTGGAAATGGCATTAACTGTCTGCGGCGGCAATTACAGCTCCGTTCTGATCTGTCGGGGAATGTCAGGATTGCCAGCTCCGATCAGATTTGTCAGCGAATTTCCGGAAATGAATGCGGAGCGGTAGAGGGAGGGTGGCGGGGGTGAGGGATTGCGGACGGCTGGAGCTGGATAATTTCTGAGCGGCCACGGAAACCAGGCAATTCCTCCGCCTAGGTAGACTACTGCAAGAGGTCATTCTCTCAAACTTTATTGCAAGAGGTCATGCTCTCTGCACCCTGCCATCAAAGTATTGGAGAGGGTAACTTTACTAAGGACGTTGCAGAGCACAGTTGGCTTGGCTGGGAAGATTCAGTTACTGGATCTCCATAAAGGAAACAGAACGTTGTAAAAGGATCTAGGTACACCCGTAACAAAATATGGAGAATGCCCAGCTAGGTCCAACAGATTGAAGAGACCATTGTCATTGGAAGGCAGAACAAAGAAATAACCCTGGAACTCTAGCATTGAACTCCTGGCATTAGAATGATGGTCATTCTTACCAAGATTTGTGAGTGTTTTGACAACAAAATTGACGTCTGCTACGGTGTTTGTACTAGTTGCACATGCCAGATCTGTGATTCTGAGAGGGAATAGTCTAACTAGGAATTAAAATATCTAGAATTTGGGCCAGCGTTTTCAAAATTCAAATGACTATTGCATTAATGCAGGTCCAGGGTCACGTCAGTGTTTTCCCATGGAGGCTGGAATACTTTCCAGGCCGGAGGGCTGTCTCAGAAGCAATTAATGTGGAACGGTGGTGGAGGGTGACGGAGTCGGTGGAGGGCGGAGGAATTGTCGATGGCGAGAGCCAGAGATTTTTCCATGGGGCAATGGAAACCAGGCCATTCCTCCGCTTAGTTAAACTACTGCCTTGCAATAAAGTGTTGGAGAAATTAAATCCTTGGATTCAATAAAGTGAGGCTGATCTACATGGATTTTCCCGTGGATATAGCAGCCACTCAGTGTCACTGAGGTTGATCTACCTCGATTTTCAGGTGGATATAGCAATCAGATGTACATGTGAATGAGGTTGATTTGGTAAATCTACCTGGATTTCCCTTTAGGTTGATCTACATGGATTTTCCCGTGGATATAGCAGCCACTCAGTGTCAGTGAGGTTGATCTACCTGGATTTTCCAGTGGATATAGCAGCCACTCAATGTCAGTGAGGTTGATCTAAGTGGATTTCCCCATGAATGTAGTGGTCACTCAATGTCAGTGAGCTTGATCTACCTAGGTTTTCCCATAGTTGTAGCGGTCACTAAGCATTAGTGAGATTGATCTACCTCGATTTCCCTTGAGGTTGATAGGTTGATCTACTTGGATTTTCCTGTGGATATAGTGGCCACTCAATGTCACTGAGATTGATCTACTTGGATTTTCCCATGGATGTAGTGGCCATTCAGTGTTAGTGAGGTTGATCTACCTGGATTTCCCTTTAGGTTGATCTACTTGGATTTTCTTGTGGATATAGCAGCCACTCAGTGTCATTGAGATTGATCTACCTAGATTTTCCCATGGATGTAGCGGCCACTCAATGTCACTATGGTTGATCAACCTGGTTTTTCTCATAGATGTAGTGGACACTCAGTGTTAGTGAGATTGATCTACCTGGATTTCCTTTGAGGCTGATAGGTTGATTTACTTGGATTTTCCCATGGATATAGCGGCCACTCAGTGTCACTGAGATTGATCTACCTAGATTTTCCCATGGATGTAACGACCACTCAGTGTGAGTGAGGTTGATCTACCTGGATTTCCCTTCAGGTTGATCTATTTGGATTTTCCCGTGGATATAGCGGCCACTCAGTAGTGAGGTTGATATACCTCGATTTTCCCATGGATGTAGCGGCCACTCAGTGTCACTGAGGCTGATGTACCTAGATTTTCCCATAGATGTAGCGGCCACTCAATGTCAGTGAAGTTGATCTGTCCATTCACGTTGATTTACCTGGATTTTCCGGTGGATATAGCCACTCAGTGGTAGTAAGGTTTATCTACCTTGATTTTCCCATTGATGTAGGGCCACTTAGTGTCACTTAGGTTGATCTACCCACTCCGTGTTAGTGAGGTTGATCTACCTAGATTTCCCTTGAGGTTGATCTATCACGTTTCCTTGTGTATATAGCGGCCACTAAGTGTCAGTGAGGTTGATCTACCTAAAGTTTCCCATAGATGTAGTGGCCACCCAATATCAGTAAAATTGATCTACCCAATGTGAGTGAGATTAATCTACCTAAATTTTGCCATAAATGTACTAGCCACTCAATTTCAGTAAACCACCCTTAAGAAAGGTCAATCGATCCTTTTTAAAATAATCTCTTCTGCAGTATGTCACCACTGCCATCGTAATCTATAAATTGAGTAGATTACGCTATAAATGCCGCGGAAAAAGTTGTGCTCAGAGGATCCCATGCAGGCCATGCTCATCTCTGCACTCATAGGGTCCTCCATATTTGTTTTTCTATTGCCTGTCAACACCGCTACAGTGCCAACCTCACCTGTAATTCCATTAGATAAACCTCGTAGAGTAAATTGCATGCAATAATCACTGAGGGTGTCAGTGTGGCTTTTTCTATATTTGTTTTCTCCCTGCAATTAAGACCACCCCAGTGCCAGCCTACGCGTAATTCCAGTACGGTGTCAGTGTGCGTTTTCTATATTTATTTTTGCTGCAGTTAACACCGCCACAGTGCCCCATAGAACTCCCAGATCTGTAATTCCAATACGGTGTCAGTGTGCGTTTTCTATATTTAGTTTTGCTGCAGTTAACACCGCCACAGTGCCCCATAGAACTCTCAGATCTGTAGAAGATGTTATGCTGAGGGCAAATCCTATTTCCAACTCCACTGTAATATAAATGCTTCTGACATGCAAGGGGAATAGGGGTTGCCTTGCTGCTAACATGCCAAAGTCAACTTTGAGAGAAATATAAATGCAAGGCAACCCCTATTCCCCTTACATGTCAGACTGCATTTATATTGCAGTGGAGTTGGAAATAGGAATCGCCTATGCTGAGAAGGTAAATTACATGGAATGGTCGCTGAGAATGTGAGTGTGGCAGTGTGGTTTTTCTTTTATCAGCATCAGCTTGTCTTGGAAGAAATTATTTCAGAAATATTACGTCTAAATAATATAATTAACCAGCAGCTAAATATAAAAAATAATATATATATATATATATATTATATATATACACTTCATATTTTACTATTAAACATATTTTCGCACAGTATTATTTTTAAAATATTTTATTTTATTTCTCATTTACCTTCATTTATATTTAATTTGTTTTTGCCCCCAATAAAAAGCTACTTGTTTTACTGAATATATAATATAAATTATATAGTTATTGTTTTTTTTTCAAATTCAACTTTACATTTTAGTTTTATAGATGTGATTTAAAATGTAATTTATAATATATATGATTTACGATGTAATTTATAATTGTATTTTTAATGTAATTTGTATTTGTATTTTTAATTTTCTAATTAAATTCTATTTGATATAATATATTTATAAATTAATAAAAATTATAAATTTTAATGAGAAAGAAATATTTATTTAATAATTTAAACTTAAAAAATATTATAAATATCATATAAATAAATAATCAAACTCTATCTTTATCTCTGTTGTTGTTCATGTATGCACTGTATCCATAAAGATATCAATTTAAATAATTACATCAATTTATTTATATAAGTTATAACTGAAATTAGCTTACTGGACTAATTTACTACCATTACACTTAAGCTGACCCTCGTGAAAAAAGTTGGAAAATCCTTTCTGATTATCTCTCATAATAAAGTTCCACTATGCCAACGAAACATTATTTTTTCCGCTGAACTGAAAAATATTGATTAAGGACAAGGTTCTTTATGGAGTATGGTTTTAATTTAAAGTGAAACTGTTTGTGGAATAAAAATTCCAGCAGCAACAGCAACAGAAAAGAGCTGTTCATGCCAAAATAATTTTCTTCCACTTTCGACGAAGAGATACACCAACTCTGATAGTGTGATCAGAAATATATACTTATCCTTTACCCCTAATCCCTGGGCTTAAAATATTTCGTCCTTCCATTTCCAATTTCCAAACAAAGGACTATAATCGAAGATACTTAGATATTAAATTAAAAGTAAATCTTCCGTGTCATTCCATTCACCCAAAAAAAAAAAAATGAGAGAACTACATTAATTTGTACAATGACCCCAATACTTTTATGTTTCTATTTACAGGCTTGCAACTGTAATGAGGAAGTAATTAATGTTGTAAAAAATCTCTATAAACAGTTCTACATCACTGTGCCTCTTCCAGAATTCAGATCCCTCTATTTTTCATTTGGTGACAAATGAATGAACACATGGAAGCCACAATCAGTCGATCAGCGGTCCCTTCATGCCGTATTATTTCCGTTTCCGCTGCAGGGCCACATAAAACCTTTCATGAATTTGGCCCATGTTTTGTCCACCCGCGAGTTCTATATCACTTTCGTGCTTACAGGATTTGTCCAAAGGCGTCTGGCTGAATCTGGGGTGATTTTGACAGGTGATGATGATTCCATTATGGGTAATAGGAATCATATGAATATACGATTCGAAACTCTGCCTGACGGCCTGCCTCCCCGAAATGGGTCTACTCTAAATCAAAATGTTCTTGTCCTCTTCCAATCTATGACGGCTAACGCTCACTTTCACTTCCGCAAGTTGATGGAGAGGCTCCGACATCTTCCCAACGTTCCTCCAGTCACCTTTATAGTGTCGGATGGACTTTTATCGAAGACGCAGGATGTTGCGAACGAATATGGTATTCCCAGGGTTGCCTTCTGGCCGACCAGTGCGTTCGGTTTCACCGCTTACTTTTCCATTCCTCTGCTCATCGACAAAGGATATCTTCCTCTCAAAGGTACGCAACAAATGTCAACATCATATTTGTTGGTTCCAGAAATGATCAAATGGATTTATGTAGAGTAAGATAGTTTGATTGATGAAAACTTTTTGGGTATTCTTAAATAAAATCTAAGATTACATATTCTAAGAATATTTCAAAATCTAATTTATAATAAATATTCCAAAAATGATAATAGAGACAAGTTTTCTCCACCCAGAAAACAGTGAAAACAGTAACATATAACATGGGCTCTATGGATATAAACTATCTTGGTCTGTTTTCTAGTCGTGAAGAGAATCTTTCAACCGGGGCACATTGAGGCGTCACAATTTTTCATTATGGGGTTGGATCCGGCCATCTTTATGATCATAGGGTGATTCAATCTATTCACAACATGCTAGGTTTCATCCAATATTTTGTCTCAGAATCATTAGCGATGGAGGGTATACCAAAATTTTCAGAAATTTTTTTATGAAGAGGTATCCGAAAAAGTAAAAATCTTAAATAAAGTGGAACAAATAGCCACTTGGGGATGTTGAAGTCGGACACAAAAATGACTAGGGTTACCCAAAATGTGTAAACCCCTCTGGTGATGGATTAGAAATAGAAAGGACAAAATGGATTTGGAAGGATAAGGAGGGGAAGACAAGCTTTGAGTTTTTAACGAAGGATACCAGGTATCATGCCGTAATGAAGCTATTGGGGTTCCTCGAATTGTGGAAGCCCTGCCGGTATTTTACCGACGAAGGGTTCCGGAAAATATAGATTTTAGAGGAAAGAATGAGATAACAAAGAGAATGACATTTTTTTGGGAGGAAGGATGACTATACTATTCAGCATATCAACAGAGTTCAAAATTCACAAGCAGACATATTATTAAAAAAAGGACTTTTATATCAATCAGGTTTCTGGAATATGGATGTAAGAATTGCAGCGGAAGCCTTTTGCATTCAGGAATTCTCTCTACCTAGTATATAATCTCCTTTTACATTCAGGAATTCTCTCTACCTGATATATAACCTCTCTTTTTCGTTGCAGAATTCTCAAATATATCCTTCTAGTTTTGAGTATTCTAGCATATTAAGCAGTTTCCCTTTTTGCATCTCTGGTTTCCTTAGATTTCGCTATAAGCTATCTGTTTATCTTACTAGTTGAGTGCTTGCCTTGAAGCACAAATCTTGCTGTCTTGTCTTATCGACTACTATTGGGGTCTATTTTGGCCATTTGACATATTAGAACTTGCTTTTTTCCCTATGTTTTCTGTTCAGGGTCGGTTATCACTCTTTATCCAGCTTATCCGAATGGAATATGTATTTGTTTTTATATCTATTATATAATAGAATCAAACTTTTTTCGCACCGAACAATATTTAACAATGTTGGGTATTTTTTTGTTTGCAATGGGTAAATACCAAAACCAGAAAAATAAAACACAAAGGCTATGCTGTGTTTCCTTGCTCCAAGATCTTTTACACAGAGAAGTCTTTTAAAAAAAATTACAGAGCACAGAGTATTCCACCACCATAAAATGATTTCTATTCATTAAACAAAAACACTTACATATTCATCCTCTTTTACTCAGAGGGATTCACCAAAACATTTTCACAAAACTTACTCTGCCTCCTATGAAATTTTACACCATTGTGTGTAAATATTTCATTTACATTCACTGCTGTGTGAAAACAAAATTACAGAGTTTTACACATTTACCTTTTCACCTGTGTGAAACTATTCATGGATTTGAAACAAAACAACCCACTGGTTTTCTTCATTCACTTCTCCTTCTGCACTGCTGTGTAATCTTTGCATTTCATTTACATTACAAACAAAATTACTCTGCTGCATAAAACCCCTTTTTACATTACAAACCCAAAAATATTCTCACACACTCCTGTGTGTTCTCTGGTTTTCATTTGTTCGCTGCTGCGAATACAATCCCTTGGTTTGCTGCGGACCCTTGTTTCTTTTTTACCATGTGCGATTACACATCTTCATTTTTTGGTGCTGCGGACCCTAGTTTCTTTTTCTTCATGTGCCATTACATAACACGCGCACACTCCAATCCCCGTGTGCTTTTTCACATAAATAAGAAAAATGGTGTCAACGTTTTTTTTAAAACATATATTAAAAAAAATAAAATAAAACTTTACGTTATATTTCGCCCATACTCCTATTAACTCGCCGTAAGAAACATTAAAGGTTTTACCAAAAAAATGTCAGCCATTTAACATAAGGTATGGGATGGTCCATGCTTCATTAATTTTGACAGACCCCCGTATGTACTTTGGACAGTGTAAACGGCAGAGACCTTTCCTTTGAATCGGATGGCGGAGAGGATGCTGATTAATCGGATGCATATCGGGCGGGGTGAGAAGACCGAAAGTTACCTTCCGAAGAATGTCAGTGGATGACGTCACGGCGATCCACATGTCAGCACCAAAACGCGTCGGAGCTCGTTGCATGGAAACAGCTTTAAGCCGAAAGGTGGTGCGATGAGGTTGCAGGCGGTTTATGGTTTGCTTCGGTGGTTTTCTGCGTGCGTTGACTGCTGACCCACGCAGTGAAATTATAATTTCAACACTCCCCTTTAATTTCACCTGCTGGGCATTCGGTCATACCCAGACACTTCCTCAAAAATTCAAAGCTTTTCTGATCCAGTGGCTTTGTCAAGATGTCTGCAACCTGTTCTTGTATCCTGCAATGTTCTAGGACGATTTCTCCATTGTTCACTAATTCTCTGATGTAGTGAAACCTTGTATCAATGTGTTTCGTTCTCTTATGAAACACTGAATTCTTTGACAATGCAATAGCTGAGCTATTGTCGCAAAAGATCACTGTCACTTTTGCCTGCTCTTGGCCTAAGCTCCTCAACATCCTTCTCATCCAAACTGCTTGACATGCTGCTGCTGTAGCTGCCACATATTCAGCCTCTGCTGTAGACAATGCTACAATGGACTGCTTCTTAAAAGCCCATGAAATGGCTCCTGAACCCATATGAAAAACATAACCGGAAGTGCTTTTCCGATCATCAACACTTCC
>APFE031098300.1:36524-52976 GCA_000404065.3 Pinus taeda
TTGACTGTGTATCTTAAAACAACTGACTGCTGCAACCAAAAGACTCCTCCCTTCAGCTTCTTTGTCACCTGCAAAGAGCCTAAGCCTGCTCTAATACCACTGTTGGGTATTTTTGCAATGGGAAAATACCAAAACCAGAAAAAACAAAACACAGAGGCAATGCTCTGTTTTCTTTACACCAGGATCTTTTGCACAGAGGAGCCTTAAAAAAAATTTACAGAGCACAGAGTATTGCACCACCATAAAAGATTTCTATTCATTAAAATAAAAACACTTACATATTCATCCTCTTTTACTCAGAGGGATTCACCAAAACATTTTCACAAAACTTACTCTGCCTCCTATGAAATTTTACACCACTCTGTGTAAATATTTCATTTACATTCACTGCTGTGTGAAAACGAAATTACAGAGTTTTACACATTTACCTTTTCACCTGTGTGAAACTATTCATGGATTTGAAACAAAACAACCCACTGGTTTTCTTCATTCACTTCTCCTTCTGCACTGCTGTGCAATCTTTGCATTTCATTTACATTACAAACAAAATTACTCTGCTGCATAAAACCCCTTTTTACATTACAAACCCAAAAATATTCTCACACACTCCTGTGTGTTCTCTGGTTTTCATTTGTTCACTGCTGCGAATACAATCCCCTGGTTTGCTGCGGACCCTTGTTTCTTTTTTACCATGTGCGATTACACATCTTCATTTTCTGGTGCTGCGGACCCCAGTTTCTTTTTCTTCATGTGCCATTACATAACACGCGCACACTCCAATCCCCGTGTGCTTTTTCACATAACTAAGAAAAATGGGGTCAACGCTTTTTTTAAAACATATATTAAAAAAAATAAAATAAAACTTTACGTTATATTTCGCCCATACTCCTATTAACTCGCCGTAAGAAACATTAAAGGTTTTACCAAAAAAATGTCAGCCATTTAACATAAGGTATGGGATGGTCCACGCTTCATTAATTTTGACAGACCCTCGTATGTACTTTGGACAGTGTAAACGGCGGAGACCTTTCCTTTGAATTGGACCGCTGAGAGGATGCTGATTAATCGGACGCATATCGGGCGGGGTGAGAAGACCGAAAGTTACCTTCCGAAGAATGTCAGTGGATGACGTCACGATGATCCACATGTCAGCACCAAAACGCGTCGGAGCTCGTTGCACGGAAACAGCTTTAAGCCGAAAGGTGGTGTGATGAGGTTGGAGGCGGTTTATGGTTTGCTTCGGTGGTTTTCTCCGTGCGTTGACTGCTGAGCCACGCAGTGAAATTATAATTTCAACAAACAAGAATTGGGAGTAGCCAGACCAGCGTTGAATTTCTATAAGGATCCCTGGAGGGATGGAATTTGCTTTTCAATAGATTTGGCATATAAACGATATGTGCAATTACGATGGGGTCATTTATGACAAAAGATATTAACTTTTTGTATTAGGATGATAAACAAAAATTATACAAATTTTGCCTAGTATATTATTATGTATACCAGTAATAACTATATTATATATAAGTAACAACTAAAAAGGTATATTTATCTTTTATAAAGTTATAAGTTTAAGAGAATATGATATGTATTAAAGAGGTAATTATATAAGTAATAATTATAAATGTGTATTTATTTTTTATAAATTTATAAGTTTTGATATAGAATATGATATTTATTTTTGTAAATTAAAAAATTAATTTAAATTTAAAAATGGTATTTTTTCTCATAAATAAAAAAGAGATTTTATATATCAAGGTTAATATCATATTTTAGTAGACAAAGGCCTCATAGTTAATGCCCATACTTTTATTTTTTCCAAGCTTTAATTTTTTCTTTAAATCTTTTAATTTTTCTCTTAAACCTTAGATATATTTATGCAACAAAGACCTCATAATTAATGCCAATATTTTTACTTTTCCAATTTTTTTTTTCCTTTTAATCATTAATTTTCTTAAATCTTAGACATTATACAAAATTAATCGAATTCTCAAATTAAATTTCTATATTGTTTTGTTTTATATTTATTTAGCAAAACATTTTGATTTAGATATATAAATTATAAATATATAAATTAATACATAATTGTTTTGAAATAAGTTTTATATAATCTTCTAAAATATTTATGTTTTTCCTTAAACACTTCACTTATTATTATAAATAAAATATAATATTCACTTAAAACATTTTTTTATAAATACTATATACGTTTATTCCCAACAATTATATTTTATCATAATAATTAAAATAATGTATATATTTATAAATATATACTATAAATAAGTTTTTAATATAAAAAATTAATATAAAATATATTTCCAATTTTAATATTTATTTCTAAAAACTTATGTTTTATCAATACATGAGTTTTAAATAATTAAAAATACAAATATAAATTAAATCCAATATTAATTTAACAATTAATATTACAATATCCTAAATTTTGAATACTTTAGTTTATAAATATATATTTTACACATCTCATTTCGATTGAACTTCTAATTTCTGGACCTGCTCTTCTATCCTGAAATGTATGTGGCCTTTCTCGATGCGTCACGGAAAATGAACGAAGTGATTTTAAAAGGAATTAGATTTTCTCCGATCTGTCTGTATATGGGCTATTGCCCGAAATGTTTGACCGGGTAAAGGACCTTGCTAATATTGTCCTAAGCATTTTCTGTACTATCTTCCTCCTGCGAAATGGCTGTGCTTGATGTGAGTTACCTGTTTTATTATCATGTTTTTGGAAAATTGACAATAAATTTGTTTTAAACTTCTAAATTCCTAAAAATAAAGTTTTATAAACAAAGTTTACTTTAAGATATGGAATGTATACCATGGAAAGTTGGTGGAATGAATACAATGGGTTCAAAAATTGACTAACCTTAATTAGACTTTGATCTCTATGGATGGAAATGCGTAGCTTACACGATCCAAACGGTCACATATTATCTAATTACATTTTGAAAATGGATTATGTTGTGAGTGATGGCAGATTTCTATAGTTTTTCAAATTTATATTTTGAAAATGGATTATGTCGTGTGTGAGGGGAGATTTTCATAGTTTTTTATATGGTTAGAAATTTTTGAAATAACACTCTTAAAATATATAATTTAAACTTACATTTTGAAAAGAGATAATGTAAAGAGATTATGTTGTGAGTAATGAAGACTTTCACAATATTGTTAAAGAGATTTCGGAAATAACACTGTATAAAATATGTGATCCGTCCAACAAATTTTTATATTGTTAAAAAATTCCAAAAAACACTGTATAAATATAAAATATGTGATCCATCCAACATTTCAGATAATTATGTTGTTTAAACAATGGTGTAACTTTAATATCTTCTGTAATTTTAATGTGGTCTTCGCACATTAGATGAATACTGTTCGTCTTTGACAGATGAAAGCTGCCTCACCGAGGAATATCTTGATGAAGTGAGAATCACTTGCATCCCAGGAATGCCCCCGCTGCGGTTGAGGGAGCTGCCCAACTTCCTCTTAGTCACAGACATGTCTGATCCTGGTTTTCAGAGTGGAATAATGGTAGGCCAAGGTACATTATCAGCAGCTGCATTACTAGTTAACACATTCGAAGAACTGGAACGCCCAGTCTTGGAGGCACTTAACTTCCGTGTATATGCCATCGGTCCTCTACTGTTATCTCAATCATTTCATTGTAAGAGTAAAGATGGACCCTCGGATGAATTGAGTATGTGGAATGAAGAAAGTTGCTGCCTCACATGTTTGGATACACAGAATCCATGTTCTGTCGTGTACGTTTGTTTGGGAAGCATTGCAGTTTTGTCCAATGAACAACTACTGGAATTTGCATGGGATTGGCCTCCAGCAACCAACACTTTTTGTGGGTTATCCGGCCAGATATAGTTAATGGTGAATCTGCCATATTGCCAACGGAATTCATTGAGGAAACAAAGGATAGAGGTCTGTTGTTGGGGTGGGCGCCCCAGATAAAAGTACTGTCCCACCCTTCTGTGGGAGGGTTTCTCACTCATAGCGGGTGGAACTCCACGTTGGAAAGCATAAGCGGGGGAGTGCCGATGATATGCTGGCCCTTTTTGGCCGATCAACATATAAATGCGAAATTCATTTGTGAAGAGTGGGGAATAGGAATGCATTTAAAAAAGCCGGTGAAGATGGGAGAGGTGGCGGTGTTGGTGAGTAATTTGATAGGAGGAGAGGAAGGAATTAAAATGAGGGAAAGAGTTGGAAAACTGAAACAAGCTGCGATGCGCGCTGTCCAGGATGGAGGATCTTCTAACAACAACTTAGAGAAGTTACTCCATCAAATAATTCCTCAAAAGAATGCATCAAATTATAGCCCAGATGGTTGAGGCAGAAGTTTAAAGGCGAATGTTGGTAGGTTCCGGTATCTAGTTTTTAATTTCATTTCTCTTTAAAGTTACCTACAGTTCTCTAATTTGTGGATCTTCAGGTCGCTCCAGGGAGTTCTCTAAGCTCTCACAAAAACAAGGTAGAATAGATATAAGTGCCCGAAGAAACATGGTATGGTAGATATTCGCGGTCAAGGTAGTTAAGATGAAGTCAGTAATTGTTGGGTCTAGCGTAGAGCTCTGCAAAGCTTATTTCAGTTGCAAACTCTTCGGTTATATGGTCGACCGTTCATCACTGGATGCTGCTGCGATTGATAACTATATTGCGGCCATATAAAGGTAACCTTCTTCCTGACTGATTGTATGATTCCAAGATTTCGCTCTAAGATGATCCTGCAAGAGATTTAAGTTTTTTCAATGGGTATACATTGTCTTATATTATTTATTACTTCAAGCAGGGCTTGATGGATACATTATCCTTGGTTTTTTCAAGAAGTGGATATCTTGAGTGAAAAAGTATCTTGCACATATAAATAATACAACGTGTTTATGTTAAATTGTGTATTTAAAGATATGAAATAGAAAAAATCGATTACGGATGTTTTAGTTTTTAAGTATTGAAAATAATTAAAATAATACGTTTAAAATTTAACCGATATGAATAAGTAGTTTATACAAATAAAGTGGGATTTAAATCTCTTTAAATATAAACCTAGCCCCACCAAATTTGATATTAACTTAAATAATTAAACACAGGTTAAAGGAATATAAATAAAGAATTAAAAGAAAAAATATTTGAGTAAAAGGTTTCGTATATTTTAAAGAAAATCACTATAAAGTAATTATTTCCTAAATAAACAATATTAATTATTTCCAAATAAACAATAAATGAATTATAGATAGGGGAATGATTTTCATTTAAGTTTTTAAGATTTCAAAATTTTAGTAAAATCATTGTTAAAAAGAATTATAAAAAAAGAAAAAGAGTATAAAGGAATTTTTCTTACGATATAATATTGTAAATAAGAATGGTTTCAAAGTTATTTTTTTTTGTCTTTTTAATAAATCTGAAGGGTTATATATAATTTGGTTTTTTAGTCAAATTTTGAATTTGAATTGTTTTAAATACATTCTTGAGTACGTATATGGATTTAGCATTATGGAAATTTTTTATGGGACTTTTATTCTGGAGATCATATCTAAACTTATGAAAAAATTGTATTGCACTTGGATTGTGGAGAGTTAATAACTCAAACTTGTGATTCTAATAAATCCTTACCAAATTTTGGACAAATTCACTAGAAAATACGCCCATAAAAGATTTTGAAACATACAATAGGTAAAGTACCACAACCTTAAGTATAGCTCCATGGGATCTACAATTAAGATTGATGTATTCAAGGAAAATTACTTTGACGATACTGTGATGATCTAGGGTTTTGCTTTAGGGTTTGTGTAGCTAGTTACCATGGTGGGGCAAGGAGGAGGGAGTTCTGCTCCCTCCTACAATCAAGTAGTTGCAGACAAAAGAAAGGGAGATGGTTCCCATCGCTTCAAGAAACGAGCGGAGGTGGAAACATAGATCACGACTAATGAAAAATCAGAAACCATCAGACCTGAAGAACAGGAAGAGAACCATGAGGAACATAGTAAGGAGAAGAGAACATAGGGCAACAATCAAAAAGTTTCTCCCATTAAAACATCAGGGGCATGTAAACCCAAGGCGACCACTATTCCTCGAGTCATTTTAAGTGACCTATCACTGCAGGTGCACAAAGAACACATGCCGGAATATGTTGTTATCTGTAAATTCATGGGGATCTGGCCGATGGAGAAGGCTTTGCAAGCATGGATAAGGAACCACTAGAAACCAAAGGGGAAAATTGGCCTTCACCTTGGGTCCAAGGGTTTCTTCACGGCATTGTTCACAAGCCTAGAGGAAAAAGACAAAGTGTTCGAAGGGGGACCCTATTTTTACGCATCTGCAGGCCTTTACATGAGACCATGGGTAATGAACTTTGTCCCAGAATGAGAAACTTTTACCTCAGTACCAGTATGGATAAGCCCCTATTCCCTTCTTTTAGATTATTGGCTGCTAGAATCTCTAAAGGCTCTCGGTAACAAGCTAGGGCAGTTTATAAAAATATCAGATACTACTTTAAGAGGCAAATACACTTCCTTTGCCTAGAATTGTGTGGAAATGGACTTATCTGGGGCACTTCCGGATGCAATCATTTTGGAAGTGTACGACAAGGAATGGGTGCAAATGGTAGACTATGAACACATCCCATTCAGGTGTCGTAAGTGCCATGAACACGGGCACCTATATAGAGATTTCCTTTTGAGCAAACTGGAGATCAACGCAAAAGCCACCATAGGCAAGGATCTCAAAGGCTTTACTGAGGTAGGGGGTAAAGGGAAAGGAGGCAAGAGGTACCAAAAGAAAAGTACTGAAGACGGACAAATGAACCATAATAGTTTCAAGATCTTAGAAGAAGAAGTTGAAAACAATGGGACAAACTAGGAATCAGAGAATATTCACAATGAGAAGGAAGGGGATGCTAACATGGAGGAGATAGTAGAAAACAACAAACAAATGGATGATTTTCCAAATATGATGGAGCTTAGCAGGGACCATGAGATGACTCCAAGTGAGGAAGGAACGGAAGACCATGAACTGCAGGAGATTCTAGAGAGGGAGAATTTAGATCTAGAATTTTTTTTGGAGCAAGGAATCACCAAAGCGGTTGACTCTTTGCCAAAAGCAGAGTTTGACAGGGTTCAACAGCTCTTCCTCTGGAGATCACAAACAAAGTGCTCTGGGGTCAAAATAAACCATGAAAACCAGGAGAATAGGGGAGTGAAAATGATGGAGGATACATCCATGCTTTCTTCAAAGAACCCAGGTAGGAAAAGAGGAAGGAAGAAATTGAATGAGTTGTTGTCCGAATGTGGAAAAATTATGATTAACTCAGGTAAGATGAAGGATCTTACCAGTTACTCCTTTACAAACCTTTCTTAATGAAGCTTACAACCTGGAACATTAGTGGTCTAGGAAATAAAAGGAAACAAAGAAATTTTAGTAGTCGAATAAAAGAAGAAAAATCAGATATGATTTTTATTCAGGAAAGAAAATGTTCGACGGACAAGATCAGAGAGATACACAACAAATGGTTAATCAAGTATGAGTATCTAGAGGTAAAAGCAGATAACTCGGTGGGGGGGATTCTCACTTTATGGGATCCTCAAAAACTTGGAATCCTAGATGCTAAAGCTTCTAAGAATTATCTATCGATGGTGATTCAACCTTTGGGGGATAAGGAGATCTACATGATCACTAGTGTCTATGGCCGTCAAAACTAGAAGACAAACTAAAGCTTCTCACATCCCTTGAGGAGCTGAGGGAGAGACATCCTAATATGCCTTGGATTATGGCAGGGGATTTCAATATGATCATATCTCTTGCAGAAAAAAAGGAGGTACAAGGAAACTAGGCAAGGGCTCCATTGACTTCTAGAACTTCATGAATAACACGGGGCTAGTGGACATAGAAACAACAAATGACATTTTTACTTGGAATAATAAGAGAGGAGGAGCTTCTCAAGCTGCCTCTAAATTAGACAAATTCATAATCTCAAAGGAACTCCTTATCAAAGGCCTTGATATGCCAGCTTTAATCCTCCCCTTCAGAGGCTCAGACCACTAGCCTGTCTAGATGGAAGCTACTTTTATAGGTTCACTAACGAACAGACCATTTAGGTTTGAAAATATCTGGCTCTCTCACCCTGACTTCACAAGCAATATTGACAAATGGTGGATGGAAGATAGACCCATTCAAGGCACTAAAATGTTCATACTATAGCAGAGACTCAAGCACATCAAATCTAGGCTTAAAGATTGGAATAAACATGAGTTTGACAATATTGTTAAAGCCAAAAGAGAAGTTGAGAAGAAAAACCAGGAGATTAATCAAATCAACATCCTCGAGGGTTTTACTGAGGAAATGAAAATTCAGGCTGATTCTCTGCAGAACGAATGGGAGGATTGGTGCTTGCAAGAGGAGATTTTATGGAGACAAAAATCGAGGGTGCAGTGGACTAGAGAAGGAGAAAGAAACACAAAGTTTTTTCATAGATGAACTTTGGATCAAAGATCTCATAACAAAATTTCCAAACTCAAAGATTCTCAAGGGAAAGAGTTTGTCTCACACATAGAAATAGAATCTGTCCTATTTCATCACTTCTATAGCATAGCAAAGGAGCCTCTCGTTGACAGATCACGGTTCATTAACAAATTCACAAAGTTCATTCCTAAACTTGTAACCAGGGAAGACAACCACAATATTAACAAGCCAGTGTTGGAAGAGGAGGTTAGTGAGGTCATCAATGAGATGCAAAATGGGCAAGCTCCTGGCCTTGATGGTTTCAATGTGGATTTCTTCAAAGCTTGTTGTAAAACAATCAAACAAGATATCCTTGAGGTTGTGAAAGACTCTAGAAGATCCAAAACTGTTTTGAAATCTCTTAATGACTCTTTCATAGCTTTGATTCCAAAGCAGGAAAAAGCTATGACATTGGATAGATTCAGATCCATAGGTTTATGTAATGTGGTGTACAAAATTATCTCCAAAGTGATTGATAACAGACTAAAGCCTCTTCTTCCTGCTCTCATTTCAAAGGAGAAAACTGGTTTTGTGGAAGGAAGACAGATTCTTAACAACATCATACATGTACATGAGGTGGTACACTCTCTTAAGAGCGAAAAGCAAGCTGGTATGATAATGCAATCGGACGTAGCGAAAGTTTATGATAAGCTAAGTTGGGCGTAAATCAAGGAGGTGCTAAGATCTTGTGGATTCAACCACAACTGGATAAGATGGGTTATGGCCCTTGTATCCTCAATTAGTTTCTCAATTCTGCTTAATGGATCTCCCTCTAGAACCTTTATACCTTTTAGGGGTTTCAGACAAAGGGATTCACTCTCCCCCTTCCTATTTGTTCTCATGATGGAAGGACTAGGCAGAGCGATCAAAATAGCAAATGGTGAAGGAAGAATCCAAGGTCCGAAACTTACCCCGGATGGGATGCCTCTACTCATCAACAATTTGTGGACGATACAATGTTGTAGGGCATTCCTATGGTCAAAGAAGGCAGAGCATTCAAACAAATATTGAATGACTTTGCTTTGGCGGCTGGTACAGAGGTAAGCCTTGACAAATCAAAAGTTTTTTTTTTTGAATACTGACATTGCTATTTAGAGGAACCTCACTAGAATTATAGGGTTTCAAAGGGCTCAGTTACCTTCCAAGTACCTTGGAATTCCTCTTACTGACAAACCTCTGAGTAAGGGAGTGTGGGAACCGGTCACCAATAAACTTCAAGATAAAGTCAGGAAATGGACCTGTAGGTCTTTGAACTTGGCAGGGCGTCTTTTTCTCACAAAGGCTATTCTACAGGCTATACCCATTTTCATGTTTTCATCCCTCCTTGCTCCCAAAGGTGTTATACAACAAATCAAGAGTATTCAATGAGATTCTCTTTGGGGTAAAGGGGAAGAGAAAAAGAAGTGGGCATTATTAGCTTGGGAAAAGCTTTGCAAACCTAAGGCCCATGGAGGTTTGGGGCTTCATGACCCTGAAATCCTCAATAGAGTTTCAGGAGAAAAACTTTGGTGGAGATGGCTAAAGGAATCGGCAACCCCTTGGGCAAAGCTTTGGAAGTAGAAATATGCAAAGAATTTTTAGGAGAGGGATCATATCAGAATATCATGGCACATCAAGGGCTCCCACATTTGGAACCTTGCTTGGGAGAATGAGGCATTGTCCAGTAGCATAGTTTCTGGGAGATGAGAGCTGGGAACCTTGCGTTGTTTTGGGAGGATAACTTGTAGCAGGAACCAAATTTGTTTAGAGTAGAACAAACCACTCTCAAAAATGACAATGATAACAAAGGTCTACTCATGGTAAGTGACTTCTGGGATCAGTTAAGGGATAATGGCAAATGGTGAATGTGGAAGAATCTTGGTTATAATGAAGAGAGTCCTTTGAAAGAATAGACGGATCCCCTGGCTCTAGACTTGGAAAAGAGGAAGATTTTAGTGTCTTCCTTGTATGACCAACTAAGATGGGTCTGAAACACCGAAGGCACCTTTAAACTCAAAGAAGCTAAATGCATGGCCCTAGTTTTTGATTATCCAAACCCTAACCAAGTTTGGAATAACCTTTGGAGGAACCCGCAATGGATGAAAGTCAAGTTATTTATGTGGTTAGTTCACCAAAAGAAGATTCTCACTTGCGATAATCTTCTGAAAAGAGGTTTTGTTGGCCCATCCAAATGCCATCTATGTGGATTACAGGAAGAAAGGATGTAGCATTTAATAAACCACTACCCCTTTACCTCTACCTTGTGGGATTGGGCAGCCTCAGTGTTCAGGGAAACTGACAGAGACAGACTCAGCATCACCAACACATTGAAGAATTGGAGGAAAGACTTCTTAGGTAACAAAATCATTAACAAGGCTTGGAATCTGGTTCCAGGCTTTATTATCTGGGATGTCTGGAAAGAATGCAATGGTAGGATTTTCAAGAACAAAACTGGCTCGACCCAGCATATCATTGGCCAAATTCTATGACAAATCAAGATACAGTTGGAGCCATTATGTGGAAAATTCCTTAAGACCCCCCTTCGGCCCAGGAGGCTCACATTCTAAGGCAGTTGGGTCGCCATTCTTTGGTTCCCCTTGGTGCTGTTAAGGGTGTAAGCAAAAAAACTGCTAGTAAGGATATCTGGCAGCCTCCTCCTCATGGTTTCTTGAAAATAAATATAGACGGGGCCTCTAAGGGCAACCCAGGGATGGATGGATTTGGAGGTATCGTAAAAGATGAGCAGGGGAGCATAAATGATATCTTCCATAGTCATTTTGGGACTACCACTAATAACATGGAGGAACTCATGGCCTTAGAACAGGGCCTGGAAATCCTGATTGAGTTAAATTTACACAACCCCATCATAGAAGCTAACTCAGAATTGGTCTTTAATGCGGCTAAGAAAATGTGCAATGGAACGACACCTAGAAAAGTGTTGAAACATTAGAGGCTCTCGTAGGTTTTTCAGCACATTCACTCCCACTTTCATTCACTCCCCTGCGCAGAAAATCCAATATGTTAGTTGATCGTCTGGTGAATGAAGGCGTGATATGCAAGGAAAGTTATATCTGGTATGACTGGGGGTTTAGACCCTTTGGTAAACTGTGAGAAGATTGTCATAGACAGGCGACCAAAGATATAGAGTGCTTCTAGATCATGAATAATGAGCAGGAGGAAGACTAGCAGGAGTGGGAAAGAGAAGAAGTCCTGAGCTTGATTGAAGTGCCGTAGCAAATCCTAACCATAGATCCCATAGTCAATGCCCACACCATATCATAAACATCGTGCTTGGACAGAAAGGAGGATGGGATAAACAATGTGCTTTTTGATGGGTTGAAGACTATAGACTCTGTTGGCCATTGATATTGAATGGATATTGGGCTTCAAATGGATTGGAAGTTAAGGGGAGGAGTGAACCTGATATCTTTTTAAACCAAGGTTTTAATATATATCGGGTCCATGAAAGAGGGTAAATACCGTGTAAGCTTTTGCTGTGATGACTTGTGAACGGTCTGATCAAATGGGTTTGGATCAACGGTGCAGAATCACCATGCACCTCGGTTGATCAGAGGGATTATCTACCGTCCAATTGAAGGAAAGATAGATGGTGGATCTCGGCAAATTGAAGAAATTTTCAACCGTCCGATCCCACAGTCAATGCTTATGCCATAGCATAAACAATGTACTCGGTGGGGGTGGAGGTTGGGTTAAACAATGTGCTTTTTGATGGGTCGCAGACCATTGACTCTGTTGGCCTTTGATACTGAATGGATATCATGCTTCAATATGCTCGAAAGTTAAGGGGATGAGTGGACCCGATATCTTTTTAGACCATGGTTTTATTCTATATCGGGTCCAAAAAAGCAGGTAATTTCTGAGCATGTTTTTGCAACGATGACTTGTGGACTGTTTGATCAAATGGGTTTGGATCAATAGTGCAAAATCACCATGCAACTTGGGTGATCAGAGTGATTATCTGCCATCCGATTGAAGGAATGTTAGACGGTGGATCTCAGCAGATTGGAGAAATGTCAACCGTCTGATGGAAAGTTTGATTGATGGTAGGGTTTGAGGGTTAAGTTTTGGGGAGTTTGAGTGGTAAGATTTGAAGGAGAAGAATTGTGGAGAGTTAGGAAATTTTTTCTTTTAGGTTTTTCCTAAGGGGCTTTGGTGGGTATGATTGTAAGGTTATGGGTTTGGATGTCTTGGTTGTATGTTTGTTCTTACACTGTTCTGTATTTTGTTGGTCTTTACAATTGTAAAGACGTGTACCATATGTAATCTTCGTTCGGTTAATTGAAGGATCCACTCTTACTTGACCAAAAAAAAAAAGGGTATAGCTCCATGGTGACATAATTTTTTTCCTGTTTACAAACATGAAAAATAATTAATTGATTGTTGGAATAAAATTATCTATCACTAATTTTAAAACATGTTCACATTAGAGAGTGGACCAAATGCAACCACTAAAGGTACACTAAAGCTAATTATTCCAAAATTCCTTTTGATTATAGGAAGATTGGAAATGTAAATTTGTGATACACGAAGCCATGCACATTTTGTGGTTTGAATAACCATTTTGTTACCAAGTGTTGGAAAAGAATGATTTTGTACATGAAATTTGTCATCTGAGAAATGGACATTTCGTGAAAACCCATCTCCACATCATAATAAAGAGAAGGGAAAAAAAGGGTGGATGTTAAATAACCTTTGCACTTACTACAAGAAAGGTGGACATCGGGAAGCTAAATGTCAGAAAATACACCTGGAGCTTCGTCTGAAAAAGGACAAGAAGATTGATGTTGATTCGTCACTGGTGAAAACAAGACAATTGAAGAAACTCTTGTATGAAAGCAAACCTTATTCACTCATGTCTGTAAATGTGGAAAAAGAAGGTGATATTATGCATCGAAATGCAGTTACATGTAACCCTAACTATCATGTGTTTAAGGAAACATCAGAATCACAACATAGGATTTTGCCATGGGAACTTGTCAAGAGGATGAAAAGTATTATTAGTTCATTTGCATTAACATTCTTGTATTTGTTAATGTTGATAATGTGTTTTATATGCACAATGACTAAAGTAACACATGCAAAATGATGTGGGAAATTGAAGATGGATAACAATATGGATTTCGTTTTCAAGCAACTTTTTGAGATGAGTGAGATTTACAGAACAGGGTGGAAAAACATTGGATAAGTGGGGAGGAAGATCATGCACATAGTATTTGATTAATAACTGTTTGGAGGTCCAAAAGTCTCTATATGGGGAGGATTGATTTGGGAGGATCTAGAAAAGGCCTAAACTTTAGATCCCTCAAAATTTGATGGAAATATTTCCATGTTCAAGAGCTTGATGAGATGATTCCAATGCAACTTGAATTCCATCAGTCTGAGTCTGTGTGCAAAATTTATTGCAATTTGAAGTTTAGGTCACAAAAACCAAAATGTTAAAGTCAATGCTAATGTGACACACTTTGGGAATGACACGCGGCAGTATGGAATGATGACATAGAATTATGAGTAAGTGAGACACGATAGGGTTGATAGTTGACTATTGATTGGATTGGTTGACTAGCAGACATGGTGGAAGCTAATTTCATGCCAAATGGCCCAATGAATGAGCATCACATATCCCTGGTTGATAATGTGGTTCCAAATGGCCCAATGAATCGGCACCACGTGGCCCTGGTTGAGTGTTCAAATATAAAATACACCAAACTAGTGATATCAAGGTTTGAACACATGACCTCAAGGTTATAAGACAAACAACTTTACCGCCATGCCACATGACATGGGTTGTTCATAGAAATAGATTAATGTGTATTTAAGTTTCTATGAGGCTTATGGCAAAGAAAAGGGAAGGTGGAAACTGCCAAACCTAGTGGCTCCACCAAACTAAAAGTTCGATAAACCCATTGATAAAAATGACTAGCACACTAACTAGAGTGCCAAGTACCACATATTGATTGCTTTGATTTGTAATAATTGGTGTTGTTTTGAAAAACGGCCGAATATACCAAAGTCTTAATTACACCGTAAGGCGTTCCCCTTTGAGAAGAACTCCCCTAGCTGCCACTTTGCACTCTTTTGCACTGTCAGATCCAATGTTAGATGACTGAAAGGTCTTCCACCGTTAAATCTCATTACTTTAACTGTCAACTGAATCTTAATTTATACAAATGTTCTAACTTGTTGAGCACCATTACCAAATCACTAACCACGTCCATGATCAGACAGATCCTTCGTAGGAGTGCCAAGGAAAATTTGATTATATAGTCATGGAAGGGCCCTGCACAGTTGTAGGTGCTCTCCAAATTAAAAAGAGCAATGGACATGGAGGCAAAAAAAATGCACAGAGAAGTGGCTGCGGGGCGGAAGGAACTAGTCATGAATGTGAGTTGAGAAGGATAATAGACAAGGGTCCAGACACTCCAATATTACTTCCAATGTGCCTGCAAATACTTTTCCTCGAGTTCCAGGAAGGTATGGAAGTGATCTCCGTTCTATATAATAAAAACTATTTGTCAACGCTCTTGATTTTGTTTTATCATTCCTTCCCAAGGAAAATTTTAAGGATGTAAATTTATCATAAAGTTTAGAAAACTTGGCAAATCTTACGAGTCCCTAATATGCATACTGTAAAAAGTTTAGTGATATCTCTTTAAATATATCCAAATTTATAGTGACTGTATATAGTCTCTATAAAATTTTAGCAATATTTAGGATAACATAATTTTATACTGTAAAGTTTGGGTGAATCACTTTGAGAAAAAATTGGAGATTGGCAAATCCATTTTTTTTGAAAAACCATGGAAAATTAACTCACTTGCGAATATTAACCCCTAAAATTTTCCTTATTCCTTCCTTCCCAATTAAGCATTTGCACTACCTTCCTTTCCCATTTGCATTTGCACTAAGCCTTGGGTCGCTGATTTGTTTTTCAAATCTCTACCCTACCTAATTAAGTCATTCACTTGACTGCATTGTATCATCACTAAATTGGTACTCCCAGCGCACCACAACATGTTATAAAAAAAAATGCATGAATGATTTTTTTAAGGGGTCTATTTCATATATGACAATTTTTTCGAGTAGGAGCATATATGGTTTTTAAATAAAATAATTATGAATCTCTGACTGAAAAAAGGTGCTGGGTTTAATGATCATCTTTATACGAAACATTGTATATTGAAATTCTCGCGAATACGTAGTGGTATAAATGCTATAAATCTAAATGGTTAGCATTGGGAGTGCATAATATCAAGGAACTCTCGGGAATCTTCTCAGTTGTAAAGACTGCTCGTTGATTAACATTAACAAGACATATTGGTAGCAACTGTATTAGGAGACTGAAAGCGAAGAACAGTAACACTCATTTCTATGATTTATTACGATCGACTGTGGATGTGACTCTCCTAGAAGAAATCATATAATATAATATGGACTAGAGCTCATGGGCATGTATTTTTGCATGAATGTTTTATTGCTTTCAGTACAATACATGTAATTTTTCACTCAGTACAAAGAAGATGTGTAGTTCTATCATTTAGTTAACCCATAATTTTGTTTAATAAATAAATTATCCTTTAAATAAAAAATAATATTGTATACTGTAATAAAATAAAACTACCCTTGTCTGGTTAACAATGGTCTATTATACTAAAGAAAATTAGTCAGCGAATTCTCCTTATTAGTCCCTGCCCTCCGGGCCTGGCAGGGACTATAGTAATCGGTTTTTGGCCCCGGCATTAGTCTGACAAAGGAATCGATAGGTTCATTTTTCCTTACACCAAAGTTTGCCGATATTTTCCATTAATCTATGCCATTGCCAATGCGTGTAACCAATCGGCGCAAAGTTCGTCTTATTTGGCCTCATTACGAGGTATGAGGCCTGAAAACTTACGGAAATGTTACGAAAGCATTTGGTTAATTCGCCTCAGTGAAGTA
>APFE031098300.1:56695-151531 GCA_000404065.3 Pinus taeda
TTAATCATGGGCTGGCGAGGAAGAGCTGATTGCTGATTTCAACAAGCTACACGCTCGGAATCAAACTGTTTAACCTGCAGCTGCTGCCTGAGACACTCGGAATCAAACTGTTTAACCTGCAGAGGCTCTCTGTTCATTCCAACAAAGCCACCTGAATGGGAATGGTTTGAGATCTCATGGCAGCCACCTGCATGGGAATGGTCTGAGATCTCATGGCAGGGACTTGCTGCCATGCAGCTCATCTTGTTTAATATTCAAGTTAGATATTTGATAGAAAATACCAAAAAACACAAAAACCAACCATAATCCATTTAACCCTAAACATCCATCTTAACCTTATTTTTTTAAACGTTGGTAGATATTTTAATCTTTTGTTCTAATAATTTCTCCTTTGATGGCAAGGACACCCATGTGAATCAAGCCATACACAATGGAAATAAGAAAAGCTTTATCAGAGAAATTGTCACTCCCCATAAACTCTATTTTAGGAAACAAAACCTCAAGCTTACCTAAGTTTGGACGGATGCAAATGTCTGGTTTATCCGTGCTACTCGGACTGAGCAGTGAAAACTAAAATTGAATTGGATGAGCTTTCAAGTGGATTCACCGATGTTGTGATGGCGGGCATTGAGCACACAGAGATTCGTCAAGAATCAAGGGCATTGAGAACAGGTGGTGTGTTAAGTGAGTGTATTGAGTACAGGTGGTGTATATAGGGACTTTTCCAGGTATTAGTGCATATGAAAAACTTGAAAAACTTATAAAGAGATAGTCACCTCAAAAAATGTAATATAGATATGCACCACCAAAAAAATTAATAGATTATTTATGTTGATTTAATTTCATTATGACAACTTGAAATCCTAAAATCCAATGTCAAATATTTGGGGAAAATTAATAGATTATTTATGTTGATTTAATTTCATTATGACAACTTGAAATCCTAAAATCCAATGTCAAATATTTGGGGATGACAAATCGTCTCCAAGAAATTTAATGCCCTAATGCCCTACCCTTACAGTACCTGCCGATGGTTCAACTCTCAAAACTCTCCGGTACAACCACACTGACACACCTTGAATATTTCTTGACAAGCGCTTTCCGGTTAAAGGTTTTGCGAGTGACTTTCATCATCCATGGCATGGCGGATGGTACATGGATCCATGATGGTTCAAATATGGTTCATACATATGGTGATAAGATAGCGGCCAGTTGTATACATTCAATGTTTCTCGTTTGAAACTGAGCCGCGAATCGGGATTTTGCACACGGTTGGATTCATGTGATGATGTGGTCGAAATTTTAAATTTTGAAATGATGCAGGCTTTCGCGTGGAAATTTAAATGGCATAAATTTTAAGGTCACATTATAATGAACGAGACTTCGAGACTGTATATAGGATTAGCAGGCAAGCGGTTCACTAGAAAACAAATGGAAACAGGTGGCTCCCTTATATATGAATTCCATGGCGCGCTAAAGATTTTGCAGATGGCACAGATTATTACCGGTTTTTACGAGTAATTATTAATGTTAAATTGTTTTTATTTTCTTCTGAATTATCATTTTGGATACGCTGAGTAGTCTCAGTTCTTAAATTGGCGATGACAATTTTGTGCCAGATGAAAATGCTCATCGTGGCTTAAAAAGCGTTATAGAAACTGAGAACAAGCGTAACAAAAATAAGACAGGCCATGCGATATGGTTGAGCTCGAGTGGTACAAAGAGGTTTGTGAAAACGGACAGCAAAACACATCATAATTCAAGAGCCAAAATGACATGAAATATAAATCTACATAGCTGTACCATTAATGACAGAGAAACCAAAAATGATATTTCATTTTCTTGTGTTACGGAACACTCAAAGACACGAGTGAAGTTGCAAGCCATTTACAGGTATGGTTCGTAATATCTTATCAAAATTCAAACTACCAGTCGTAGAAAAACACCCTCTAGCTCTTCAATTCGTTGGAGCGTTTGTGTGGGAATATCCCGGAATGGCACCCACCGGCTACCTTTAATCAGGAAGAATTACTATTCAATAATTTTGTGTAAGAGGGCCTTTCTCATGTGCGTTGACTTTGAATTGAAATAAACCACCATATTCTTTAAGAGTATTGAATCTTTTAAATATGTATTTATATTCTTCTCTTCCTATAACATTTCAGGGTCTCTCTCTGAGTCACAAGACTTCTTTCATGTTTTAATACTTTTCCATGGAATAGTGGCAGAGACTTTTTTTGTAACAAGGTGTTTATCTTCAACTTATGTTTGACAACATTTTAGAAACAAATTATAGATAATGGCTTGCACTTGGTTGATTTCTTATTTTATATTTCTCACATAGCCACATCCTCACCAACAGTTTGGTCTACATGATAGGTGTGTGACTTCTTGATTTCAAGTCATTAAATAGGTTTTTTATCTTGAATATTAAGATTATTTTATTTCTACAAAATTATTTTTCATAACTTTAAATATTATTAGGGTTATTTTAAGTTTCATCATAATTTATAGGTTTGTGAGATTTTGATTTCAAGTTATTAAATAATTTCTTTATCTTTAATATTAAGATTATTTAATGTTTACACTATTATTTTTCACAACTTTATTATTTTTAAATTTCATCATAATCTAAGTTTGATTCATGGTAAAATGATGTATTTATAAGTTTTTCTAATTTTTAAATATATTTAAATCTTGAAAATTTTATGAATTGAGATTTTGTTGATCATTGACAAGGTATAGAATTATGTTTGGACTTGTTGAATGATTTATTATATTGTATTTTAATGATTTGTTTATATAGTTAAAGGGCCAGTGCATAAAGTTGCTTCAGGATATAATTGCAATGGGATTTGAAAATTTTAAGAATGCATATACATTCTTATTTGGAATGAAAATTTTAAGAATGCATATGCATTCTCATTTGAAATGCTTCATCCCTTGCATAATATCCATGCATGTTTCCACACTTCCTTCTAGGTACTATGTTGTAAATTGCACATTTATTCCTAAAAGTTCACAGTCATTCCCAAAATCATGCATGAGTTGTTCTACATAAAAGAAAATAAATCTTAAGGCCTAAACAAGGTGGTGCATAGGGGGGTGGGGCTAGTCGGGTGGTGAGGGGAGGGGATTGAGTCATAATTAGACCTTTTTAAGTTCAACCACCATGGCTAAGGGAGGATAACATGTTGGTATTTGTCCCTAAATGTAGCTTACTAGGCTTGATCACCATGCAAACCACTTACAAATTGTAATGTAGGCCCTCTGTAAAGCATTTTTATCATCATACTTGGATATAGATGCTTTGATGACGATATGTGCATTGACGATCGTTCACAGGGCCTTAACTATGCTTGAGGAAGGAAAAACATTCCTTGGGATATTTCTGAATCTTCTTAACCTAAAGAAGTTTGAATGAGTCCTTGAAACAACACAGAAGTTTCTTGTATGGGTTCTTTATAGGCCTTTGAGTGAAATACATGTATAATGAATAGTTCTTGTGCACAAGAAATGGATGTTGATGTATAAACATGGTTAGGGGGAAATAACCACATCAATACCTAATTGAACTCTTTTAAGCTCTGAGAACCATGAATAACACCTAAAAACCACAACATGAGCTCTCTCTAAATACTTAAAATCTAAGTTGAATATAGGTTCCATTATGAATCTTATAAGTCTTGGGTCCTTGAACATAGTTTAGAGAGGGAGATAAAAGCCTTTAGTTCTAGGACTTGTGTTTCAATATCAAAAACCATGGATGAGTAATAATACCAACACATACCACCTCTTTATAGTATGAGTCACCGTTATGCGGGATATTGTAACCATGGCTCAATTAGTTGTGCACCAAGGACTACATGGTATAACAATTCTTATGGGAGGAAAACAAAAACTGTGTGCTCTAACTTGAGCTTCCTGGGTTAAAGCACCATGAACAACATCTACATACCACATGGCTTCTGAGGCCATATAATTTGATGAGTAAATCCTCGAACCAATACATAAAACCTTTGTAGGGTATCTCTAGCTTAATAGGTGGATATGGGTGCATTGACTAAACCATAACAAAATACATAGATGGGAATGTTTATTAGGCCCACATCAAGAAATGGTGCTCAAGTCCATGGTAAAGGATCATTAACATCCAACATGGATATGAATGCCATGATTAATTTCTATGTAATGGAAATGGATCTGAAGACCAAAATACCTACAAACCATAATGCATGCACTCTTTATGGGGTATTTGGCATTATAATTTGATATTGATGCCATTAGGAGAGTTTGTGCACCAAGAATGGCTCATGAGGCCTAGACCATGGTCATTGAATCTTCTTAGGTTTAAGAGACTTCAATAAGTCCTTGAACCAAGACATCGGTTATTTACAAAGGTTCTTTACAAGCCTTAGAGTGGGATACACATGCCATCCATCCACTCAAACAGTCTATCATATCATCCATTCATGGCAGTGGAAATCTATATCTAATCATGATCTTGTTAATTACTCTAGAATTTGTACACATCCTCTACTCTCCATCTAATTTTGGGCTTAGTACGGGAGGCACAACACATGGACTCAAGCTCTACCTTATATTCTTTGTCTCCTGGCTACCCAACCAACCCGACAAGCTGTCATTTTCCTGTTCTGACTGATATGCTTGTTGTGGATTTCCACCCCCATGGCATGGTCTCCCTCAGTGGCGAGGCATTTCGGCATATCCAAAACACCTAAAAGGGCGACGGACACAAACACCCTCCTGATCCCATATAGCAACAAAAAACAATGTAACTTCTACTACTTCCCCCAAAGAGAATTGAGAGGCTATCCTACACCAGTCGTCACCGTAATAAATTCTCGATACCCAGGAAAAGAGAGACGAGGATTCCTCAGAACATGATCCAAACTTAAACAGGAACACAAGAATTTATAGATATAATCATAAACACAGAGATGCAGCAGAAAAACACTTCATTTCATTAATAGAAAAATACTTAACTATGTTTACAAACATAATGGAAATAAGATAGCTCGGGTGATGGTTGCTTATCTCTGAGAAGAAATGTGGTGGCTACATGCCTTAAAAATCTATTACAATGAGGCTCAAGGGCCTATTTATTATTAGAAAACATGAGAAAATTGCAAACGACCAAAACCCTAACCTAGGAGATGTAACACCAAGAGTTTGTGGGCCTTGTTGGGTTCAGTTGGGTATCCAACTTCCTGGGGTCATAACTTGGTCATATTATCTCTATTTTGTGTGTACGATATCTTGTTGGAAAGGTCTCTCTAAGTACTACAAGTTTCATTGCAGGCCCTTTCCTATGGCTATGAGCCTGCCGTAAACCCCAAAAAAACATTTTTTAGGGGATCAAAACTGCTCCATAAGTTCAGGACCTGAAAAACTGCGAAAAATAGTAAATACTGAAATGAACAAGGAAATAGATGAAACTAGATAAGGGGTATAGGTGGAATAGGAAGGTGGCCACCAATATCCACCTGGATCAAAACAGGGCTTTGGAAGTTGAACATGGCATCCCGCCACCTCTTCTACACTTGTCTCTACGTATTTCCTCTAGCTATTCGAGCCCTTTCCAACTATAATTCCTCATAGGGGCCCTCAAAAACCAAAGTATTGTCGCAGGTTCCCCACAGGTTCCCCATCGTTGATGAACCAGAAGACAATAATCGAGTAGTGCTTGGCCAAGGTTTGTTAACCCTAGCTCTTCTCCTCTCCCCCGCACTGTGCCACGCAAACAAACTAGGCTGATGAGAATTCCAATAGGTTCATTCTCCTTGGATGTTCTAGGGCCCCAAGGATCATCCAACACTACCAGCACACCCACACTGTGCACCAGTTATTGGCTTCTCTGCCTCTCCCCCAAAGCTTAGACCTTGCGAGGTGTGCAGGAGCTCCACAACGCTTACTGCACTTCACAACATTACCATCTCTCACCATGACCAAGAAATGCATAACCAGTTCCAAGGAAGGGATTGAATAACCATCATCATGGGTGCTAACCTCGCATGCTAGAACTTACTATCACATCTATTAAACATGGGGGTGGGGCATGCGTGGAGGCTGGACAGGCTCTGCCACCTCCTCCTCCACCACTTATCCAAAAATGAAGGCACCCTCATTAGGGATCTGAAGGTTTATATCTACAAGATTTTGGAGAGTTTGAAGATATCCTTGATCTAGGATTGCCTTGCTTCTCAAGTCCCTCTAGGAAGAGGTGAAGTCATTATGGTTACTTATGGATTCCCAGTTTTCCAAGTTGTGTATATATAGAAGATGTGTGCATATAAGAATGTTGTGCATATACAAAAGATGTGCGCATATATAGAAGTTGTATATAAATGGATTTTATCATATATGCGTATTATAGAAGTTGTAGACTGTTTTTATGTATGCACAACTTTTCTATATGGTTGCAGATTGTTTTTATGTATGCATAACTTCTGTATATGTGCATATACAAAAGTTGCACATATATGGAGGCTATGTGCATATACAGAAATTTCACATATATGGAAGATATATAGAGAAGTTCACATATATATAAGTTGTGCAGAACTTCAACCTCTACATAGGCACAACTTCTGTATATGCACATATGTATATGTGCATATCTTGCCCAGATGCCCACATAGCCAACTTACTTCTCCTAATGACTTGTATGTTGGCCATCCATGTTAAACAAGTGAACCCAAGTCATCCTAAGTGCACCCATTTGAACCATCCAAATCTTCTCAAATTGACTAAATCTATCCATATAACTCATCTTAGTCCATCATTCAACTTGTCTTAGTCAACCCAAATGTCCCAAATCTGTTCGATCTGTTTGAGTCCATATGACTACACCCAAACCAACTAAGTTCATCATATTATACCTGGATCCACATGAGTCTATTTGTTTGCACCTAAGTGAACCTAGCAAGGCATCCAAGTGCATATTAGTGTATTTGCACTTGATAATTGTGTCTCTAGTGGATATGCACCCAATGAGTGTGTCCCATGATCACAATACATGAATACTTGTTCCTAAAGGCACGTTATCATCCATTGTATTGAAATATGTAACTAGGTTCAATCTTCTAATGATAAATGTAATCATTATTTTATGTATTTGATATAAAGTGAAAAAATAAATTTGTAATTGTCAATCTTGAGGCATAGGCTTCATGCTTAACGGAAAATTATTTTATAGGTCAAGCACTCATTGAGTGCTTTTAGGGCTTGTCTTTGAGTCAACAAGTCATAAGAGTCATTTTCATGTATAGAAGACTCTTTTGGGCATGTTACATATTGTAAAGAAAATTTTATTTGAGTCAAATTAGAGTCAAAGATCCTCCAAGACCTTGTCACAGTGCCTCAAGCAAGTCATCCTTCTTGAATATCAAGTTGGCCTTAAGGAAGCAATTCATACCCTTGGAAATCCTATATATAGGAAGGAACTTGACCTCATTTGGACACACAACAAGAAAGTTCGATTTGCTCAAGAAGAAGCTAGAAAATGACAAAAATCAAAGATAAGAAGAAGAAAAGCAAGATCAATTTTTTTGGATCTCTCTCTCTCTCACTCTTGTGTTAGGGTTTCTAATGTTGTTGGGTAGGTCGAAGTGTTGGAAAGTTGTTGGGCAAGTTGAAGTGTTAGAAATTTGTTGGGCAAGTTGAAGTGGTGCAAAGTTGTTGGGGTAGTCAAAATTACTAGAAATTTGTTGGGGTCAAAGTTGTAGAGGAAACTGTTAGGTTGAAGTTGCTGAAGAAACAGTTGGGTCGAATTTGTTGAAGAAATTATTAGGTTGAATTTCAGAAGAAATTGTTGGGTAGAAGTTACAGAAGAAACTGTTAGGTTGAAGTTGCAGAAGAAACTATTGGGTCAAAGTTGCAGAAGAAACTATAGGGTTGAAGTTGCAAAAGAAACTATTGGGTCAATGTTGTAGAAGAAATTATCGGGGTTGAATTTGTTGAAGAAGTTGTTGGGGTCAAATTTGCTAGAAATAAATCTCATCAAGGGGAAAGGTTGACTTGGCCTTGGAGGGGTCTTTGTCAAGAGTCTTAGGTCTTGGAACCGATCATTTGAAGATTCTATAAGAAGAGAATAATTCTTGTGGGTTTTCCTCTCAAGAGGAGAGGTTTTGGCCCTAGCTAGCAACCTACATTTTGTGTCCTCTTGTCTCTTTGATCTTAATTGTTTGGTAGTTTTTTGATGATAAGAAAAAACAATAATAATCAAGTAAAAATAAGAGAAATATTTTAATCTAGTTGCCCTAGATTTCTCAACATTGTATCATAGCTATGGTGACAAGACAAGGAAAGGTAGCTTGAAGCAAGACCATAAAAGGAATATTGAGAGAGTTCAAAGAATTAAAGAGGACATCAAAACATCAAGAATGGATTAGTGACCGAGAAATCCTAGTTGATTCCCTATCCTATTCTGTAACATTACTAAGTCACCACCACCGTGTATTTTTTTCTCAAAGAAGACTTAATAAAGGGGATTTCCTCTTGTCTTAATTCACAAAGTTTTTAGTGGTTTTACTCTTAATATTGGGGGGTTTATTGGGGAGAGGTTTTATGTCTCTCCCTTTCATCCCTATTTGAAGGGACCCGTTAGCACACCATCTCATGTGTCAGTGTTAGGTAGTTCCCTTTGACCCCTTCCAGCTCAGTGACTCATCACAAGTCGCCCCTTGACAATAACATGGTGGCACCACCTCCAGAAAGAATTCATATCTCATATATGGTTAGTCTAAATTTGTTTGAAATATTTAAGCTTATTAATGACCCAATAGATTATGATCTTACTTATCGTACAATGTCATCTAAGATCCCCTCAATATTACTTAATCCCAAAGTGGTTTACATGAAAAGTATAAAATATTTACCTAAAAATGAGACTTCCATGCTTAGTACACTATGCATTAATAAAGACCATAATATTTACTCAAACTAAATTATTTTCAATGCAATTTGTATAGGTATTTTAAGAATGATTAAGTGGGAGAGGATTAACGAGCTGGAAGTTGAAGACTCGGAAGATATGATACCATTTTCAGCAGAAGACTTAACATGGACAGAGATTGATGGGGACCAAGTTGCAGTTATTCCATATTGTCGACTTGATGATTTCATAAGTGGAGAGGAATCAAATGAAAGTGCACCCACTCAATTTCTTCTTGAGTATCATCAAAGTCAAAAAATAGAGGATATCAAACACACCTATTACTCAACATATTTGGAGTACACTGTGTGAGTCTCTATATGGATTTTCAAGATACGTATAATTTTTTCAAAAGACTCAGAAGATATGATACAATTTTCAGCATAAGACTTAGCATGGACAGAGATTGATGGGGACCAAGTTCAGTTATTCCATATTGTCGACTTGATGATTTCATAAGTGGAGAGGAATCAAATGAAAGTGCACCCACTCAATTTCTTCTTGAGTATCATCGAAGTCGAAAAATAGAGGATATCAAACACACCTATTACTCAACATATCTGGAGTACATTGTGTGAGTCTCTATATGGATTTTCATGATATGTATAATTTTTTCAATATGCATAAATATTATATCTAATTTGTAGTAATTTTTTTACGTACAGTTATTGGTGTTCATATGGTCCACAGTCAAAAAGGAGAATTAGGAGTGCATCCTCAGATCTAAAGACAAACCGCAATCAACATGAAAGTATTAAAGTTTGTTGCCAATGTCACTTCTTTGTGTGACGACTTCAAATTAGACCAGATGATGCTATAATAATATATAATACATGTAGGCATATTGATAAATCCAATGTTATTTTTCATGGGACAAATGCAATCGGTAGGCCCATGAGATTCAATTATGCACCACATTTAACAAGGGATATGCGATCTAGTGTCCAACATTTCATTAAAAGAGGTTTTAATGTTATAATGATATGAGACAAATTCATCTCTGATGTGAAGGATGGATCTGGTGAGTTATACACAGGGATATCTCGAGATACATACATGACAAGACAATATATATTAAACATTTACAATGATACCATAAGGCTAGAGTATGTTAAACATCAAAGTGATCCCTACAGTGTAAAATGCTAGTATAAGGAACACCCAAAGAGTTTTTTCTTCTAGCAAAAACAATATCTTGTTGAAAATATCCCTTTTATCATAGGCATACAAACAAAGTGGATGTGTTCAATGATGTTGAAATACTCTCACAATAATATTATCTCAATGGATTCAACATTTAGTACAAATAAATACGGGGTGAGTACATATTTATCCTAAATCGAATTCATTTATTTAACCTCATATTAATGCATGTATCTTATATAAATATAATTATGCACATTATTTGTAATGTAGTATCAACTTTACACCTTAATGATTTTCGACAAACATCACAATGGGGTTCGAGTAGCTTTTTTTTTATATCATCATGCAATACTATAGTTGATCTTTCTAAATGGATGTTGGCCTTATTTGCAATTGGAAACAAAGAGCGACCATATTGGCATGTTCTTGCCTTCATCACAGATGATGCTACTGCCGAAATTGAAGCATTAAGGTGATGTGCTTATTATTTTTATAAGAGGCAGAAAAAATATTGTTAATGTATAATCTCTCTAAAAATTATGTTATTCCAGGTCTTCAATCAAGTGTAAAGTATTATTATGTGTGTGGCATGTTCGTTGTGCATGGTTGAAGAATGTTGGAAACAAGGTCCAAGGAAGGTAAAACCAAATACACATTTTTCGTGGTTTAGGAGAAATCATGCACATGTGTAAAGATGATGAATCTGTGAAAAAGGAAGTTGAAAGATTATTTGAAGAATTCAGTGAACAAAAAGGTTTTTGGAACATTTTAGAACTACTTGGTTAGCCAACAACAAAATATTTAAGCTTCTTATTGGTGGTTTTAATGACTCTATTTTTCATGTCATATGTATACTTATTAATATATAATTAATAAATTTCTTTCTGCAGATATGTGGACAAAAGCATACATAGATTTTCCACATTCCAATCAAGATACGAACAATGAAATTGAATCTTACCAAGGAAAGGTACCTATGTGAGAAGAACAATGCCTGCCATGGAACAATTGATTGGTTAATGTATGTTTTGCTGACAAAGGCTGTATTATATTGCAATCATATGCACCGTTTAAAAGAAGCTGGTTTTGTACAACCTAGGAAAATCCATGAACAATTGAATTTATCCAAGTGTAGAGCTAAGAAAATCCCAAATGAATATTGTGTGCCTAATGAAAAGAGTAATGATTATTGGGTTCGTAGCCAAAATAAGGATACTCATGACATTTGGTAAAATGTCATATACAAAGGTTCTAATATACACTTCTGCAATTGCAATTGGGCCCTGAATGGAAATATCTGTAAACATGTATTGAAAGTTGAGATGTTAGTGAGTAACACTATTTTGGGTGAAAATGTACCACCTAGTGTCACTAATCCCACTACAGAAAGGCCTAGAATTTGATTTGATTTGAATGAAACACCTATATTGGGCTCAGAAATCAAAACAGAGCTTTCGCCATGCCTTGATTCTCCTCCCATTTTGAATTATCATAATGAAACAAGCATTGATGATTTAGAGAATTTCTCATATAATGTTGAATCAACCAATGTACGACAAGATAGTTCGTTCTCTGAAGATGATGAGATGAAACGTGTTAACTCATCAACTCATGAGAAATTGAAATCCATAATACCTACTAATTTGGAATAGGCATATGCATTGAACAACTTGGTAGACAGAGGATGTCAAGAATACAACAAATTTTTTTTCAATACTATAACTCCATCCAAGATCACTACCAAGAGAAAACATAGTTTCTTGAGTCTAGTAAATAAAAAGAGGTGATGTGGTCGCAAGTCAAAATCAGGGATACATAAACTACAATTTGAAAGGGTTGGACAAGTTCATGCAAGAAAAAAAAGAATGGATGAACAATTGGAGTTATCTTCTCAAAAACAAAGAAATGTGGACCACGCGCCTGAGATAATGCAAGATTCTATTATACCCAATATTCGTATGGAAATTTCATGCTATGCATTGGTTTATGTTAAATGCGATATATTATCATGTTCAATACATTTCCATAACTATATGAATTTTTTTTATTGTTATAGCTGAGGGACCCACATCTCACAACATTCCAAATTGTTGAATTCGTTTATTTGATGAACATGCTATTGAAAAAAGATCTAGCATTGGGAACATTGCTTCAACCATTAACATCCCAATATCCTCCCCAAGGGTGCTTCCCCCTATTGTACAACCAAATAGGATGTATCATCGCCCACACCCACCACCTTTTTCCTTCCAAAATTTTTCCATGCTTATAACCACCTCTGTAATCCATTCCCAATGCTCACCCCTACGCTTTAGTCATCCACCATTCTCATTTTTTCAATCATCCACCCTTAACATTCCAATTTCCCCACCTTGGTTAATCCCCCGGCCTACAGTCATTCCCACTATCGTACAACTAGTGGGGGTGTATCATCGGCCACACCCACTACCATTTCCCTATTTCACTTCCACCATGCCTTTATCTAGCATCCCTGAACCATGCCTATATCCATCACCAAGTGCTCCACCATCTACCCAGGAAGGGTTGTCTTCTACATTGCCTCAGATCCTCATGTTGAGAATGAGTATTTGATCAAAATATCATCATGAATTAATGAAATTGATTCTATGCCTTTCAATTTTTACAACTAACTAATTATTGTAATTTTTGCAAAGATATCAATTTGAAAATCCAGTTGGGAGTGCCAAGGGGGACGAGGGTGACTTATAGACCCATACTTTAGATTGATCATGATGTTGTTTTTCCATTATGTCATTTATGGGCATGAGATTCCATTATCTATGTTGGAAATGAAGTTCTATTTTGTAAAAAATGAAAAATGTATAGTTGGACCAATTTTGAATAAAAATACATAAATTTAGACTTGTGTTTATGACAACATCTTCATTGAATTTTAAATCCTTATGCGGATGCGATGTTATATTCTATCAATGTTACATTACTTTTGGTGAATGTAGTTGTAATGGATTTTGTTTTTATTATTTACAAATTATCAAGTTTACAAGTTAAGTTACTTTTATATTTATATCTTATTTGATGTTGCATGCCTGGACGAACATGTCATTACCATGGATTGACTTCTTGTTTTAATAAATTAGGAGAAGACATGAAGTATAGGGTAAAAAATGTATGTATAGAGGCTAGAGTTCTACACAGCTTCTGCATATGCACATATCTTCTGTAAATGCAATTTATTTATTTATTTATTTTTTTATGTATATGCGTTTTTTTCCCGTATATGTGCATATATGAAATATATGCACATATACAAAAAATATGCAGATATACAAAAGTTTCACATATAAAAAAGATATACGCATATATGGAAGTTGCGCATATACGGAAGATGTGCACATATACAGAAGTTATGCATATTTATAGAAGATTTTAACATATATAGAAGATATGTGTATTTATGAAAGAAGAATAAATTTTATATACAAAGCTAGCAAAACTTTATATATGTGCATATTTTGTATCGTATATCTTCCGTATGTGGATATCATCTGTATATGCAGATAAACAGAAGATCCACATATATATGGACGTTAAATTTGGGTATATAAGAAGGTTGAAGCCATTTTCAACTTTTGTATATGCGCATATATGGAAGCTACATAAATACAGAAGTTGTGCATATCTTTCATATATTCACATATACAAAATCTAAGTATATAAAGAAGTTGTGCACAACTTCCATAATATGCATACACTATTCCATATATATACTCAACTTTTCTACCTGCACATATCTTCCATATATGCAGAACTTTTATATGTGTGCATATTCTCTCTATATGTGTATCTTACGTATATTCACATATCTTCTGTATATACACATATTTAGAAGATACGCACATATACTTGAAATGTATATATGAAAGCTACACATATACGGAATATATGTGTATATATCATGTACATGTGCAACTTCTGTATATATGCATATCCTCCATATAGGCATATCCGATAGCATCCATATGCGCATATATTATGTGCCTATACTAAAGAAGTGTATACACGGAAGACATGCACATATATGGAGGCTAGAGTTCTGCACAACCTCTGTATATGCACATTTTTTTTGCTGTATATGCAATTATTATTTTATTTAATTAATTAATTAATTATATTATTTTATTTTTATTATATTATATTTATTTATTTATTTTTTATTTTTTTCCATATATGTGCGTATCTTTTGTAAATGTGCATACCTTTTCTACAGTGCACATCCTCTATATATACATATACACAGAAGTTGTATGCATATGGAAAATACGCATATATATTGGAGTTGTGTATATATGAAGGTTGCAGTTGTACATGTGTATGTGCATATATGAAAAATATGCGGATATACAAAAGCTTCACATATACGAAAGATATATGCATATACAGAAGTTGCGCATATACGGAAGATGTGCACATATATGGAACTTATGCGTATTTACAGAAGTTTTGAACATATATAGAAGATATGTGTATTTACGAAAGAAGCATAAATTTTATATACGGAGGTAGCACAACTTCTGTACATGTGCATATTTCGTATCGCATATCTTCCGTATGTGCACAACTTATATGTACGTGCATATCTTCCGTATATGCACATAAACGGAAGATGCACATATATATGGAGGCTAAAATTGAGTATATAAGAAGGTTGAAGTTATTCTCAACTTTTGTATATGCGCATATATGGAAGCTACGTATATAAGAAAGTTGTGCATATCTTCCATATATGCACAACTTCTGTATATGTGTATATCCTCTATATATGTGAAATTTCTGTATATGCACATATACAAAAGCTCAGTATATAAATAAGTTGTGCAAAACTTCCATAATATGCATAACCAACAATCCATATATATGCTCAACTTCTCTACCTGCACATATCTTCCATATATGCAGAAATTTTATATGTGTGCATATTCTCTCTATATGTATATTTTACGTATATTCACATATCTTCCATATATATGTTGAGTCAAAAGATATGCACATATACTTGAAATGTTATATATGAAAGCTACACATATACGGAAGATATGTGCATATATCATGTGCATGTGCAACATCCATATATACACATATCCTCCATGTAGGCATATCTGAAAGCATCCATATGTGCATATCTTATGTGCCTATTTGAAGAAGTGCATATACGGAAGATATGCACATATATGGAGGCTAGAGTTCTGCACAACTTCTGTATATGCGCATATCTTTTGTATATGCACATTTTTTCTGTATATGCAATTTTTTTTGTTCGTATATGTGTGTATCTTTTGTAAATGTGCATGCCTTCTCTACAGTGTAGAACCTCCGTAGATGCGTATACACAGAAGTTGTGCGCATAAGGAAAATACGCATATATATTGGAGTTGTGTATATATGAGGGTTGCAGTTGTACATCTATATGTGCATATACAAAAAATATGCACATATACAAAAGCTTCACATATACAAAAAATATACGCATATACGGAAGTTGCGCATATACAGAACATATGCACATATACAAAAGTTATTCATATTTACAAAAGATTTGGACATATATAGAAGATATGTGTATTTATGAAAGAAGAATAAATTTTATATATGGAAGTAGGACAACTTTATTTATGTGCAAATTTTGTATCGCATATTTTCCGTGTGTGCACAACTTATATGTATGTGCATATCTTCCGTATATGCACATAAACAGAAGATCCACATATATATGGAGGTTAAAATCGAGTATATAAGAAGGTTGATGTTAATCTCAACTTTTGTATATGCACATATATGGAAGATACGTATATATGGAAGTTGTGCATATCTTCCGTATATGCACAAATTTTGTATATGCATATATCCTCTACATATGTGAAACTTCTGTATATGCACATATACAAAAGCTAAGTATATAAAGAAGTTGTGCAAAACTTCCATAATATGCATACACAATAGTCCATATATATTCTCAGCTTCTCTACCTGCACATATCTTCCGTATATGTAGAACTTTTATATGTGTGCATATTCTCTCTATATGTGTATCTTGTGTATATTCACATATCTTTCGTATATACACATATTCAGAACATATGCGCATATACTTGAAACGTATATATGAAAGCTACACATATACGAAAGATATATGCATATATTATGTGCGTGTGCAAATTCCGTATATACGCATATCCTCCATATAGGCATATCTGACATCCACCATATGTGCATATCTTATGTGCCTATACTAAAGAAGTGCATATACGGAAGACATGCACATATATGGAGGCTAGAGTTCTGCACAACTTCTGTATATGCTCTTTTTTTCTTTATATGCAATATTTTTTTTTTCCGTATATGTGCATATCTTTTTTAAATGTGCATACCTTCTCTACAGTGCACCTCTGTATATGAGTATACACATAATTTGTGCGCATATGGAAAATATGCAAATATATTGGAGTTGTGTATATATGAAGGTTGCAGTTGTACATGTGTATGTGCATATACGAAAAATATGCGCATATGCAAAAGCTTCACATATACGAAAGATATACACATATATGGAAGTTCCGCATATACGGAAGATTTTCACATATACAGAAGTTATGCGTATTTACAGAATATTTGAACATATATAGAAGATATATGTGTTTACGAAAGAAGCATAAATTTTGTATACAGAGGTAGCACAATTTCTATATATGTGCATATTCTGTATCACATATCTTTTGTATGTGAACAACTTATATGTATGTGCATATCATCCGTATATGCACATAAACAAAAGATCCACATATATATGGAGGTTAACGTTGAACATATAAGAAGGTTGAAGTTATTCTCAACTTTCGTATATGTGCATATATGGAAGTTACCTATATACGGAAGTTGTACATAACTTCCGTATATGCACAACTTCTGTATATGCATATATCCTCTATATATGTGAAACTTTTGTATATGCACATATACAAAAGCTAAGTATATAAAGAAGTTGTGCAAAAATTTCATAATATGGATATACAACACTCCATATATTTGCTCAACTTCTCTACCTGCACATATCTTTCGTATATACAAAACTTTTATATGTGTGCATATTCTCTCTATATGTGTATCTTACATATATTCACATATCTTATGTATATACACATATTCAGAAGATATGCACATATGCTTGAAACGTATATATGAAAGATACACATATATGGAAGATACATGCATATATCATGTGCATGTGCAATATCCATATATATGCATATCCTCCATATAGGCATATCTGACAGCCTCCATATGTGCATATATTGTGCCTATACTGAAGAAGTGCATATACAGACTTGCACATATATGGAGGCTAGAGTTCTGCACAACTTCTGTATATGCACATATCTTCCGTATATGCACATTTTTTTTTTTCTGTATATGCAATTTTTATTTTTTTCCATGTATGTGCAGATCTTTTGTAAATGTGCATACCTTCTATACAGTGCACAACCTCTGAATATGCGTATATACAGAATTTGTGAGCATATGGAAAATACACATATATATTGGAGTTGTGTATATATGAAGGTTGTAGTTGTACATGTGTATATGCATATACGAAAAATATCCACATATACAAAATCTTCACATATACGAAAGATGTACGTATATATGGAAGTTGTGCATATGCGGAAGATGTGCACATATACAGAAGTTATGCATATTTATGGAAGATTTGAACATATATAGAAGATATGTCTATTTACAAAAGAATAATAAATTTTATATACGGAGGTAGCACAACTTTATATATGTGCATATTTCGTATCTCATATCTTCTACATGTGCAGAACTTATATGTATGTGCATATATTTTGTATATGCACATAAACAGAAGATCCACATATATATGGAAGTTAAAGTTGAGTATATAAGAAGGTTGAAGTCATTCTCAACTTTTGTATATGCGCATATATGGAAGCTATGTATATACGGAAGTTGTGCATATTTTCCGTATATGCACGACTTCTGTATATGTGTATATCCTATATATATGTGAAACTTCTGTATATGCACATATACAAAAGATAAGTATATAAAGAAGTTGTGCAAAGCTTCCATAATATGCATATACAACAGGCCATATATATTCTCAACTTCTCTACCTGCACATATCTTTCGTATATGCAGAACTTTTATATGTGTGCATATTCTCTCTATATGTGTATCTTACATATATTCACGTATCTTCTGTATATACACATATTCAGAATATATGCACATATACTTGAAACGTATATATGAAAGCTACACATATACGGAAGATATGTGCATATATCATGTGCATGTGCAATATCCGTATATATGCGTATCCTCCATGTAGGAATATTTGACAACCTCCATAGGTGCATATCTTATGTGCCTATACTAAAGAAGTGCATATACAGAAGACTTGCACATATATGGATGCTAGAGTTATGTACAACTTCTGTATATGCGCATATCTTCCGTTTATGCACATTTTTTTCTTCTGTATATGCAATTTTTATTTTCTTTTTTTCCATATATGTACAGATCTTTTGTAAATGTGCATACCTTTTATATAGTGCATAACCTCTGAATATGCATATACATAGAAGTTGTGCGCATATGGAAAATATGCATATATATTGGAGTTGTGTATATATGAAGGTTGCAGTTGTACATGTGTATGTGCATATACGAAAAATATGCGCATATACAAAAGTTTCACATATACGAAAGATGTACGCATATACGGAAGTTGTGCATATACAGAAGATGTGCACATACACAGAAGTTATGAGTATTTATGGAAGATTTGAACATATATAGAAGATATGTCTATTTACGAAAAAAGAATAAATTTTATATACAGAGGTAGCACAACTTTATATATGTGCATATTTCGTATCTCATATCTTCCACGTGTGCACAACTTATATGTATGTTCATATCTTCTGTATATGCACATAAACAGAAGATCCACATATATATAGAGGTTAAAGTTGAGTATATAAGAAGGTTGAAGTTATTCTCAACTTTTGTATATGCGCATATATGGGAGCTATGTGTATACAAAAGTTGTGCATATCTTCTGTATATGCACAACTTCTGTAGATGCGTATATCCTCTATATATGTAAAACTTCTGTATATGCACATACACAAAAGGTAAGTATATAAAGAAGTTGTGCAAAACTTCCATAATATACATGCACAACAATCCATATATATGCTCAATTTCCTTACCTGCACATTTCTTCCAGATATGCAGAACTTTTATATGTGTGCATATTCTCTCTATATGTGTATCTTACGTATATTCACATATCTTTCATATATACGCATATTAGAAGATATCCACATATACTTGAAATGTATATATGAAATTTACACATATACGGAAGATATGTGCATATATCATGTGCATCTGTAACTTCGTATATGCGCATATCCTCCATATAGGCATATTTGATAGTCTCCATATGCGCATATCTTATGTCCCTATACTAAGGAAGTGCATATACAGAAGAAATGCACATATATGGAGGCTAGAGTTCTGCACAAATTTTGTATATGCACATATCTTCTGTTTAAACCCAGGGTTTAAAAAGAAGATATGCGCATATACAGAAGTTGTGCAGAACTCTAGCCTCCATATATGTGCATGTCTTTGGTATATGCACTTCTTCAGTATAGGCACATAAGATATGCACATATCTTCCATATTTGTGTAGCTTTCATTCATACGTTTCAAGTATATGTGCATATCTTCTAAATATACGTATATACGGAAGGCATGTGAATATACGTAAGATACACATAGAGAGACAATATGCACACATATAAAAATTATGCATATACAGAAGATATGTGTAGGTAGAGAAGTTGAAAATATATATGGACTATTGTGTATGCATATTATGGAAGTTGTGCACAACTTCTTTATATAATTAGCTTTTGTATATGTGCATATATAAAAGTTGAGAATAACTTCAACCTTCTTATATACTCAACTTTGACCTCCATATATATGTGGATCTTTTGTTTATTTGAATATACGGAAGATATGCACATACATATAAGTTGTGCACATACGGAAGGTATACGATAAGAAATATGCACATATACAGAAGTTGTGCTCCCTCCATACATAAAACTTATGCTTCTTTCCTAAATACACATATCTTCTATATATGTTCAAATCTTCCATAAATACACATAACTTCTGTATATGTGTAGATTTTCTGTATATACGCAACTTCCGGATATGCGTATATTTTTCGTATATGTGAAGCTTTTGTTTATGCGCATATTTTTCATATATGCACATACACATGTACAATTGCAACCTTCATATATACACAACTCCAATATATATGTGTATTTTCCATATACGCACAGCTTCTGTGTATACGCATATACAGAGGTTGTGCACTGTAGAGAAGGTCTGCATATTTACAAAAGATATGCACATATAAGGAAAAAGAATTTTCATATACGGAAAAAAAATGCGCATATACGAAAGATATGCGCATATACAAAAGTTGTGCAGAACTCTAGTCTCCATATATGTGCATCTCTTTCGTATATGCACTTCTTCAGTATAGACACATAAGATATGCGCATATAGAGACTGTCAGATATGCCTATAGAGAGGATATACTATACGGAAGTTGTACATGCACATGATATATGCATATATCTTCTGTATATGTGTAGCTTTCATATATACGTTTTAAGTATATGTGCATATCTTCTGAATATGCGTATATACGAAAGATATCTGAATATACGTAAAATACACATATAGAGAGAATATGCACACATATAAAAATTCTGCATATACAGAAGATATGTGCAGGTAGAGAAGTTGAGCATATATATGGACTATTGTGTATGCATATTATGGAAGTTATGCACAGCTTCTTTATATACTTAGCTTTTGTATATGTGCATATACAAATGCTAAGTATATCTTCAACCTTCTTATATACTCAACTTTAACCTCCATATATATGTGAATCTTCTGTTTATGTGCATATACAGAAGATATGTACATACATATAAGTTGTGCACATATGAAGATATGTGATATAAAATATGCACATATACAGAAATTGTGCTACCTCCTTATGCTTCTTTTGTAAATACAAATATTTTCTATATATGTTCAAATCTTCCGTAAATACACATAACTTTTGTATATGTGCACATCTGCCATATATGCGCATCTTTTGTATATGCGTATATCTTTCGTATATGTGAAGCTTTTGTATATGCGCATATTTTTCATATATGCACATGCACATGTACAACCACAACCTTCATATATACACAACTCCAATATATATTCATATCTTCCATATGCACACAACTTCTGTGTATACGTATATACAGAGGTTTTGCATTATAGAGAAGGTATGCACATTTACAAAAGATACACACATATACGAAAAAAAAATTGCATATACAGAAAACAATGTGCATATACGAAAGGTATGCGCATATACAGAAGTTGTCCAGAACTCTAGCCTCCATATATGTGTAGGTCTTCCGTATATGCACTTCTTCAATATAGGCACATAAAATATGCGCATATGGAGGCTGTCAGATATGCCTATATGGAGGATATGCGTATATACGGAAGTTGCACATGCACATAATATATGCACATATCTTCCATATATATGTAGCTTTCATATATACGTTTCAAGTATATGTTAATATCTTCTGAATATGCGTATATACAGAAGATATGTGAATATACGTAAGATACACATATAGAGAGAATATGCACATATATAAAAGTTCTGCATATACGGAAGATATGTGTAGGTAGAGAAGTTGAGCATATATATGGATTGTTGTGTATGCATATTATGGAAGTTTTGCCCAACTTCTTTATATACTTAGCTTTTGTATATGTGCATATATGGAAGTTTCACATATATAGAGGATATACACATATACAAAAGTTATGCATATACGGAAAATATACACAACTTCCATATATATGTAGCTTCCATATATGCGCATATACAAAAGTTAAGAATAACTTCAACATTCTTTTATACTCAACTTGTTGGGTGTGGAGCCTGATTATCTTCTGTATGCAAAGGTATTATTGCATTAGACTTGAGTTCGAAATGGGGTGGTAACGTCGCCCGTAAAATATTCGCTAAAGGGGGCTTCTTAGGGGGGGTGGCTGTGACCTTTTGGGAGCTCCCCCCTGACGGTGAGATTGGGGGAAACTCCCCTGAAACTAAGAATAGATGTAAAATTTCCTTGCAAATTGTTGTAATTTCGTAGTCAATCTGGGCCATTCATTAGGCGAAGATTTGATGGTAGAAGTTATGTTTAATTTAGGGTTTTTTGCGTTAGAAGGCAACCACTCACTATATATGAGGGAATTGTATTGCGTCTATGTACATTTGTATTCTGAGTGAGGAAAAGAGGGGAGATGGAGAGCGAAGAGGGAGTTATAGCAGATCTGTTGTAGGTTGTATCTCTTCAGTTTGTTGGATAATATAATAAAAGAAGGATTGGCTGTTTCTTCATGGATGTAGCCCAAACTAGGTGAACCACGTATATCTGTGTCTCTATTGTTTTATGCATTTTTTGTGTTTATATTTCTGCAATATTTTATGTGTTCCATTGCTCTGTAATATATAATTTTCTAAAAACTGGTGTCAGAGCCGAAGATCTATTTGGCTGATAAACTCGTAGGAGGGAAAAGGGTTCCTGGTTTGAGTGGGATCAATGGTTGAAGATGCTAGGTTTAGGGTCAAAAAATTCAATGGCCAAAATTATCAGCTGTGGAAGATGCAGATGGAATATTATTTGTATGAGAGAGATTTGTACCTACCATTGAGAAGAAAGACAAAGAAGTCGATGAGTATGATAGACACAGAATGGAATATTCTCAACAAAAAGGCACTTGGAGCAATACGGCTATGCCTAGTGGCATCAGTAGCGTTTAATATTTCAAAGGAAACGATAACAAATGGTTTAATGTTGACATTGGCTAAACTATATGAAAAAACCTTAGCCTTAAATAAGGTATTTCTTATGAAGCATTTATTTAATATGAGGATGTCAGAAGGTGGATCTGTTAGTGATCATTTAAATGATTTTAATACAGTTACAAGCCAGTTAAGTTCTATAGGGGTAACTTTTGATGACGAAGTTAGGGATCTGTTATTTTTGTGCTCATTGGTAGAAAGTTGGAATGGTTTAGTTATGGCCATTAGTAACTCTGTCTCTAGATCTAGTACTTTAAAGTTTGATGATGTTGTCGATGCAATCCTTAGCAAGGAAAGGGAATAGAAAAGCTCCGGTGAGACATTAGGTAATGCTTTGACTGTGGAGACTAAGGGAAGAAAAATGGAAAGAGGAAAGAGCCTAGGATATCACAGTAAGTCAAGAAAAGACAGATCCAAGTCCAGATCAGGGATAGTGTGCTGGAAATGCAGGAAGAAAGGACACCTGAAGAAAGAATGCAAGTCTCGGAAAGGAAAAGAATGAGATGCGCATCAAGAAACTAATCATGAAGCGAATGTAACAGATGATGTGTTGCAAGATGCTTTGATTCTTTCATTAGAAAATATTATTTATGCCTGGGTGGTAGATTCAGTGGCCTAATTCCATGCCACACCTAATGGGAAACGTTTTTATGATTATGTTCAAAGAGATTTTGGACATGTTCGATTGGGTGATGGTAAACCCTGTAAAATCGTTGGAATGGGTACAATTTTCATAAAACAACAAAATGGAAATCAATGACTATTGAAGGAGGTAAGGCATGTTCCAAATTTGAAGAAAAATATGATTTCAATAGGGTAGTTGGGAGGTGAAGGATGCATAACTCCTTTCACAAATAAAACCTGGAAGGTCACTAAAATATCCCTGGTAATAGTGAAAGGAGGAGAGGTTGGTACATTATATTTATGTAATGGTTTTTCTAATTCTGCTAATAATTTAACCTCTACAAGAGAAGATATATAATTGTGGCATCACAGGCTCGGGCGCATGAGTGAGAAGGGGATGCAGATTCTTCACTCAAGAAATTTGTTGCTAGGTTTGAAGCATGTTGATTTAAAATTATGTGAGAATTGTGTTCATGGAAAACAAAAGAGAGTCATATTCCTAAGAGTTGGGAAAAAAAAGAAGAACGAAAAATTAGAGCTTGTGCATACAGATTTATGGGGACTTGCTCAAGTATCATTTCTTGGTGGCTCTTGTTATTATGTTACTTTTATTGATGATGCAACCAGAAAAAACTGGATTTATTGTATTCGAAATAAATATGATGTTTTTGACACTTTCAAGAAATGGAAAACTTTGGTTGAAAATGAGATAGGAAAAAGGTTGAAGTGCCTCAGATTAGACATTGGAGGTGAATATTTCAGCAAAGAGTTTGATAGCTATTGTTTTGAGAATGGAATTCGTAGAGAGAAGACAGTTCTAGGAACACCACAAGAAAATGGTGTGTCAGAAAGGGTGAACAAGACAATCATGGAGCGTGCAAGGTGCATGAGATTGCATGCAGAATTGCCTTTACAATTTTGGGAAGATACTGTAGATACTACTGTTTATCTAATAAACAAAGGGCCTTCAAGTTCCTTGGATGGTGGTATTCCAGAGGAGGCATGGACAGGTAAAAAGGTAAACTACTGTTTTTTAAAGACTTTTGATTGTGAAGCCTTTGTGCACATTAATAAAGAAAATAGAACAAAGCTTGAGGCAAAATGAAAGAAATGTACTTTTATTGGATATGGTGTTGATGATTTTGGTTATCACTTTTATGATTATGAAAAACAAAAAATCATTAGGAGCAATAATATTCAATGAAAAGGTTTTGTATAAGGATCAAATGCAGGAAAAGAAACAAGAAAAAGAAAACAGAGAATACATAGTGCTTGACGATATCACAGGGAAAGTGATGGTGCCTGAAAATCATAATGATCAACAGCCAGAACAGCAACCATAATAGCAACAAGCACCTTAAACACCTGAAAGTGGTGTTATAAGATTTACCAGGATAAGTAGACCCCCTGAACGATACTCTCCTTCATTATATTATGTATCATTGACTAATTCTAGTGAGCTATAATGTTATGAATAAGTAGTGTAGGTAAAAATGAGGAAGGAGTGGGAGCAAGCCATGAAAGAAGAGATGGACTCTTTAGCACATAAGTAGACTTGGGACTTAGTCAAGTTGCCTGTAGGTAAAATAGCATTGTAGAATAAATGGGTTTGCAAGTTGAAGGAAGAAGATGGAGGTAGAAAAAGGTATAAAGTTAGACTTGTGGTGAAAGGGTTTACATAGAAAAATGCTATAGACTTTGATGAGATATTTTTTCTCCTATTGTTAAAATGACTTCAATCAGAACTATTTTAAGTCTAGTAGCAGCTAAACATTTGCATCTTGAGCAGTTAGATGTAAAGACAACCTTTCTCCATAGGGATTTGGAGGAAGAGATATATATGTAGCAGCCACAAAGATATGAGGTAAAAGGGAAGGATAAATTAGTGTGCAGGTTGAATAAGAGCTTGTATGCCTTAAAACAGGCTCCAAGGCAGTGGTATCTAAAATTTGATAGGTTTATGTCTAAACAAGGTTATACTAGGTATCACTCTGATCATTGTGTTTACCTCAAAAGGAAAAATGATGGACGCTATATTATATTGTTATTGTATGTAGATGACATGCTTGTTGTAGGTTCTAACATGCAGGAAATAAATGTGCTCAAAAGGGAATTTGCAAACTCGTTTGCAATGAAGGATTTGGGTGCTACAAAACAAATCCTTGGTATGAGAATAACTAGAGATGGGAAGAATCGCAAATTAACATTGTCTCAAAGTGAGTACATAGAAAAGCTATTGAAAAAGTTTAATATGCAGAATGAAAAACCAGTTAGTATACCTTTAGCTAGCCATTTCATATTAAGTAAGGAGGCGTGTCCTAACACTCAGGAAGAAATTGCTTACATGTCTAAAGTTCCATATGCATCAGTAGTTGGACGCTTAATATATGCAATGGTCTGCACAAGGACTGATATTGCACATGTAGTGAGAGTTGTAAGTAGGTACGTGAATAATCTAGGAAAAGAACATTGGTTGGCAGTGAAGTGGATTCTCAGGTATTTGAGAGGTACCACAAATCAAGAATTATTCTTTGGTGGTTCAAATATTACTTTACAAGGATATGTTGATGCAGATATGGTAGGTGACAGAGATCACAGGAGGAGCACTATAGGATATGTGTTTATTGTAAGTGGAATAGCTGTCATTTGGGTCTCAAAACTGCAAAGTGTTATTGAAATTTGAACAACAGAAGCAGAGTATGTTGCTGCTATAGAGACTAGTAAAGAAATGATTTGGTTACAAAGGTTTATAGATGAATTGGGTAAGAAGCAAAAGTTGGGCAGGTTATACAGTGATAGCTAGAGTGCCATACTTACAAATAATTCTGCATTTCATTCTAAGACTAAACATATACAGCTCAAGTACCATTTCATATGGTTAGTGTTAGAAGATGGACAGTTGAAGTTGGAAAAGATACACACTAGCCAGAATCTTGCAGATATGTTAACAAAAGTTGTAACCAGGGAGAAACTGAGAATCTGCTCAGTTTCAATTAGTCTTCAAGTATGTTGAAGAAGATGAGAAACAACCAAGTCCAAAGTGGAGCCATTGTCCAGCAAATGAAGCAGCGGTGGAGTTGTTATAATCAGTCTCCAAGTGGGAGATTATTGGGTGTGGAGCCTGATTATCTTCTATATTCAAAGGTATCACCACATTGGACCCCAGTTCGAAATGGGGCGACAACGCTGCCTGTGAAATATTCACTGCAGGGGGGTTTAGGGGGGTGGCTATGACCTTTTGGGAGCCCCCCTGGTGGGGGGATCGGGGGCAGCGCCCCCGAAGCTAAAAATAGATGTCAAATTGCCTTATAAAATGTTGTAATTTTGTAATCAATATGCATCGTTCATTAGGCAGAGATCTGATGGTAGAAGTTATGTTTAGTTTAGGGTTTTTTGCCTTAGAAGGTGACCCCTTGCTATATATGAGGGAATTGTATTGCATTTATGTACATTTGTATTCTGAGTGAGGAAAAGAGAGGAGATTGAGAGCGAAGAGGGAGTTACAGTGGATTTGTTGTAGGTTGTATCTCTTTAGTTTGCTGGATAATATAATAAAAGAAGGACTCGCTGTTTCTTCGTGGACGTAGCCCAAACTGGGTGAACCACGTATATCTGTGTCTCTCTTGTTTTATGCATTTTCTATGTTTATATTTCTGCAATATTTTATAAGTTCCATTGCTCTGTAATATATAATTTTCTAACACAAATTTAACCTCCATATATATGTGGATCTTCTGTTTATGTGCATATATGGAAGATATGCACATACATATAAGTTGTGCACATACGAAAGATATGCGATACGAAATATGCACATATACAGAAGTTGTGCTACCTCCGTATATAAAATTTATGCATCTTTCTTAAATACACATATATTCTATATATGTTCAAATCTTCTGTAAATATGCATAAGTTTTGTATATGTGCACATCTTTCGTATATGCACAACTTCTATATATGCGTATATCTTTCGTATATGTGAAGCTTTTGTATATGTGCATATTTTTCGTATATGCACATACACATGTATAACTACAACTTTCATATATACACGACTCCAATATATATGTGTATTTCCCATATGCACACAACTTATGTGTATACGCATATACAGATGTGCACTTTAGAGAAGGTATGCACATTTATAAAAGATATGCACATATCAGGAAAAAAATTTGCATATACGGAAAAAAATGTGCATATTCGGAAGATATGTGCATATACAGAAGTTGTGCAGAACTCTAGCCTCCATATATGTGCATGTCTTCTGTATATGCACTTCTTTAGTATAGGCACATAAGATATGCGCATATGGAGGCTGTCAAATATGCCTATATGGAGGATATGCGTATATACGGAAGTTGCACATACACATGATATATTCACATATCTTCTGTATATGTGTAGCTTTCATATATATGTTTCAAGTATATGTGCATATCTTCTGAATATGCATATGTATGGAAGATATGTGAATATACATAAGATACACATATAGAGAAAATATGCACACATATAAAAGTTCTGCATATACGGAAGATATGTGTAGGTAGAGAAGTTGAGCATATATATGGACCATTGTCTATGCATATTATGGAAATTGTAAGAACTTCTTTATATACTTAGCTTTTGTATCTTTGCATATACAGAAGTTTCACATATATAGAGAATATACGCATATACAGAAGTTGTGCATATACGGAACATATGCACAACTTCCGTAGATATAGCTTCCATATATGCGCATATAAAAAAGTTGAGAATAACTTCAACCTTCTTATATACTCAACTTTAACCTCCATATATATGTGGATCTTTTGTTTATGTGCATATACTGAAGATATGCGCATACATATAAGTTGTGCACATACGGAAGATATGCGATACGATATATGCACATATATAAAGTTGTGCTACCTCCGTATATAAAATTTATGTTTCTTTCGTAAATACACATATCTTCTATATATGTTAAAATCTTCTGTAAATACTCATAACTTCTGTATATGTGCACATCTTCCATATATGCACAACTTCCGTATATTCACATATACGGAAAAAAATTGTGCATTTACAGAAGATATGCACATATGAAGAAGCTATGCAAAAATCTAGCCCCTATACATACGTTTTGTGCCCTATACTTCGTGTCTTCTCCTAATTTATTAAAACAAGAGGTCAAACCATGGTAATGACATGTTCGTCCAGGCATGCAACATCAAATAAGATATAGATATAAAAGTAACTTAACTTGTAAACTTAATAATTTGTAAATAATAAAATAAAAATCCATTACAACTACATTCATCAAAAGTAATGTAACATTGATAAAATATAACATCGCATCCACATAAGGATTTTAAATTCAATGAAGATGTTGTCATAAACACAAGCCTAAATTTATGTATTTTTATTCAAAATTGGTCCAACTATACATTTTTCTTTTTTACAAGATAGAACTTCATTTCCAATATAGATAATGGAATCTCATGCCCATAAATGACATAATGGAAAAACAAAATCATGATCGATCTAAAGTATGGGTCTATAAGTCACCCTCATCCCTCTTGGCACTCTTAGGTGGATTTCCAAATTGATATCGCTATAAAAACTACAATAATCAATTAGTTGTAAAAATTGAAATACATAGAATCAATTTCATTGATTCATGATGATATTTTGATCAAATACTCATTCTCACCATGAGGATCTGAGGTAATGGAGAAGACAACCCTTCCTCGGTAGATGGTGGAGCACTTGGTGACAGATATAGGCATGGTTCAAGGGTGCTGGATAAAGGCATGGTGGAAGTGAAATAGGGAAATGTTAGTGGGTGTGGGTGATGATACACCCCTACTGGTTGTACGATAGTGGGAATCACTGTAGGCTGGGGGATTAACCTAGGGGGGGAAATTGGAATGTTAAGGGTGGATGATTGAAAAAACAAGAATGGTGGATGACTAAAGGGTAGGGGTGAGCATTGGGAAGGTATTACAGAGGTGGTTATAGGCATGGAAGAATTTATGAAGGAAAAAGGTAGTGGGTGTGGGTGATGATACATCTTAATTGGTCGTACAATAGGTTGAAAAGAGATTTCATGATCCTACTAATATATGTTGTTTTTGGGTGAGTAACCATTGTTATGTATTGTAGATTGATGGTGATGAGATATTGATCTACAGATGGTGATTTGGTGTGGTTGACACATGTCTATCATGTCATATGTATTATTATTATCTTATTGTTATGTGGGGAACTTAGTGTTGATTATACTTGTCATGTACTTATTAATGTCAGACATATAGTTGAGCTATCATGTTTGGCATGCACTGTAGTAAAATATTGTTTTAGCCATGCATTATGGTGGTTTATTGATCCAGGTGGAGGTTGGTGGCCACCTGCATATTCCACTTGGACCCTGACCACTGTCTGTTTCAGTTTTTTAGTTTCCTTAATTATGCACACTTTACTATTTTTGGCATTTTTTGGGTCTGGAACTTATGGAGCCATTTTGAGGTCCTGAACAACGTTTTTTAGGAAAACCAGGGCCAACATGGGTTTTTTATTGATGTTGGACAATCCAAAGTTGTATTTATTGAATAGATATTTCTAATGTGGTATTGTGTGCATCAAATGGAGATCGTGTTCCAAAGTTGCGATGCTGGGAAGTTGAAGTACAAATTTACCCAAACAGGGCCCATAGTTTTGGCATTTCATCTCCTAAGGTTAGGTTCTTGGATCTATAGGTTTTTCTAGTGTCTCTCAATAATACATAAGCCTCTGAGCCTCATTTTATAGTAGTTCAGAGGCATGTAGACACCACATCTCTTCTCATAGATAAGCTACTATCGCCCAAGCTAGTTTATTTCCATTTCAATTTGTAAGCATATTTTAGTATTTGATATTAATGAAATGAAGTATTATTTCTGCTGCATTGCTGTATTTATGGGTATATTTGTAATTTATTGTGTTCCTATTTAATCTTGGATCAGTGGTATCAAAGCGCTATGCTCTTTCTCTATTTTTCTTTGCATGTCCCCAACGAGGTTGGGATATAAGGAGTTAGGGCTTGAACTGGTTGAACCTTTGCAATACTAGCCTCGCAAATCCCAATGACTTCCCATGGCAGAAGAGGAGAAAGATGAGGGTGTAGGAGATCCTTTCAAAATCTTACTTGAAGAAGCCCTTGAGCGATAAAGGAACGCGATGATGGACAACTTTCCTCAAATCCTACATCGGCTAACCAAATGCGACACATCTAATTTTGATAGCCACTCTAGAAGCACAACACCTTTTAACGTACAAACTAACTTTGAAATCCCCATATTTGAGCTTCAGATAGATGTACACTCCATAAATAAATGGTTAAATCTACTAGAAGGATGTTTTTCTATTCATGATTTTTCCAGTCTGGAAAAGATTACTTTTTCACTTCTCAAATCCACCCCCCACATCAAAGACCGGTGGGAAACCTAATGTGAGAAGAAGCATGGAACTACACCCTCATCATTTTCAGCTGCACCCACTTGGAATGATCTCTAGGACACCATCAAGGAGTAGTATTACCCTTTTAGGAGCTATGAGGATAAATTCATAACATGGACCATGCTATGGCAGGGAAGGGACCAAGACGTGCTAGAGTTTACCAATGTTTTTCATACCCTTCGTACAAAGTTGGGTACCAAGGATTTTGAGTGACATTTGGTGCTCAAGTACTGTGACTGTCTACAAAGATGAGTCCAGGACGAAATGGAGTTCTTAGACATCTACTCATTTGACACAGTGTACTGATATGTTGTCAAGATCGAGCAGAAGTTTACACAGAAGAAGTGATACTTTGGGTCAGTGAATCTAAAGCAAGGGAAAGGCATTCCCAAACCACAAAACCAAGGATAAATCCAAGGTAGGTTGACCCAAGACAACACGTCAAAGCAGAAATAAAAGAACACCACCATGAATTCAAGGAAGGGGATAGGAAAGTGGTGTCAATTCCATAAGAGCTCCACTCACAACACAAGTGAGTGTTAAGCCAGGTAGTTGATGCTGGCTGAGTTGAAGGCTTCAGAATTAGATGCATGTGTTGAATCTTAGTCACAATCCAACAAGAGGAATGAAAAAGGGAAGCAAATTATTGATGCAGAGCCTAGCACCATTATTGCCACCACCAAGATCTACAACACTTCTACAGGATAAAAACAAGTTAAAACACCATTATTTATTCAACAAAAAGATTGAAACAAAACTCTCACAAGCTAAACAAACAAAAGCGACATAAAAAGTAGCAAAATGCTAGAAAAACAAGACTTACCCTGAAAAGCAACGACAATCACACTTAAGGTTCCTTAATATCCTCACAAATTCCATAGTTCCAAGATTAAATTTTGAAATGAGCTATGATATTCTCGATTATATAGATTTGGTCTATTTATGGTTTATGACCCGAAGGCCAAAAATAAAGGAAAAAGCAACACTTGGTGAGAAGTTTCGAAAATGTCTCAAGTGCCTCCTTCAGACTCCTAAAAACAGATCCCTATTTTGTAGGGATTCTTTTTCATTTTTCTCTTTATTAATTTTTTGGAAAAGATGCCATACATTTCCCAGAGATATTGCGTAGTTCTGGGAAGGATTGGGCAACTCACTCGCTCATGCACTAAGCAACTTCTGACGAGGAAGCTTCTGCGCAATTTCTTGGTAAAGCATCTCTGAGCTCCCTCTTAGGCTTTGTGCAGTTTCCCAGCTAAAGGATGGCTATCAAGTGGCTCTACGCAATTTTAGAGTTGAAGGCTCATTGTCAGCTTGGACTACACAATTCCCCAGAGCAAGGTTGGTTTCCCTCAAGGATTGCACAGTTCAATAAGGAAAGCCTCGAACTAGGTGAAGACGAAGTCAAGATATCGGCTTATGGGTTAGATGATAAACCAAGTAAGAAAACACAAGACATAATGAAAACTATGAAGCTCAACCAAAGTACAAGTACCTGGGTCAGTGCGAGATGAGCTGGTGTAGTTTAGAAGGGATGCTCTAAAACAAATCATAGGAAAAATTTTGGAGGGTGGTTGTAGCCTCTACAACAGGTTGTTAATTGGTAGAAATGTTAAATATATCACTTTTATTCTTTCATACATCCATTCAAGTTTTTTTATTCATCCAAATATATTTTCCCTTAACCAACGTCTTTGTTGCGAGCCAAAGGGAAGTCAGGTTTTTCTAACTTGTCATTTTCATTACTAGATATGCAATACACTATTTTGATTTGTTTATACACCTATGGGTGATCCTTTTCTAATCTGAATCTAACTCACAGATAAATATTTTTTCCATAATGATTTGATGACCTATCATGTTCTCATGAAGACTTACCTCCCTTTTTATATTTCTCATGGTTCTCATCTTTCTAGAAAATCTTTGTTTCTTACACTACTTCCATGTTTCATTTTTTGCATTGCACATGATTAAAATTTTCCTTGATAATTGATAGGTGAACATGTCACCTCGTGCCTCCTTAATTTTTTACCATTTATATGGTATCTAATTGGGGGTATTTGGGAATGTATGAGGCTAGACATGTTTATCTCTACACCTTATTCCTTTTATTCGCTCTCACATTGGTATATATGTATATTATGGTTATGGATGATTTTAAATATTAGGATGTTGGCTTGAGTAGACAATTTACAACCCCTAAATAGTGGGTGTTTGTCTGTAGTTATCTTCATATACAATTGGTAAATATTCTATAGAAAAACATCAATGGATTCATCTAATGGGGATGGCCCTAATAAAAAGAAAATCCTCAATGTTCACACATCTTCTATAACATTTCACTATTTCAAGTGTTTTTTTGTTCATTGCAACAATCTATGGATTGCTACCTTTAATTTGCACCAATATCCTTGCTTCTTCATATCAACATCATTCTTCATGTTATTTTTTGTTTACACTACAAAAATGGTATTCTCTTTATGGATTTGTCACTTTTGGGACTTATGGCATTGCTATAATAATTATTAGTGAATAGGTGTATTAAAAATATTTTTTTTTATGTATAAGCATTTTCTTGAATTTCAAAAATAGGGATAAAATGTTGACTTAACCAGAATAATTACCTATATGGTTATACTTTGCTTCACTAGGCTTCAATAGGTAAAAATTCTAACTCATTGCTTTCAATCAGACATACCCATTCACACACCCCAACCTGGTCAGTGTGTGACAAGTCTCCCCTTCCTAGCAGTTACTCACCATTTAAACGTCCAAGAAATCCCCTTCCTTTGGTGATCAACCTAACCGAGGTATCCCTCCACAGTAATATTGAAGACACTATTAAAGTATTATAGCCAAGGAATTATACCATATTTATCCCTTTTTGATGTATAGGAAATCCCATTCCTTGAGTGATATACTCAACCAAGTTCCTCTTACTATTAGATCCGATGTCACTTTAGTGGCCTTGTTCTTAAGCTCTCTTCTTCTCAACCCTTAAGAATTCCAACTAAGGCAATCATAATATCGCCCAAAGGAGGCATTATATGAAATACTTCTAATTATTTCCCTATGGAACTCTAATTTATAGCCATCATCTATGCTCCCTATATAGATACATCAAATCACTCGTATCACATGCATATGATTCCCATGAGATTTATTTAAAAAAAAATTAATCAAAAAATTTATTTTCCAAACTTTCTTCACATAGAAGCCAATCCTCAGAATGAGGAGACTCTTACCCTAACATTTTCCTCATTTTAGGTGATATAATTCTGATATTTCATCAATGGATTACAACGCATGTCATACCCAGGCATTCTACCTATAATCTACATTTTTAGTCTCATCCACAATGATAATTTCTTTTGGATAAAATCATTTTAATATATCGTTTACAATAGTTGATAAACTTATTTCAAACCATTACATAGTCATTCATCTAATCATTTTCAAATCCATTCAATTCACTATAAATTTTGTTACATATCATGTTGTATCCATTTGAGAAAGACCATGGCACTCGAAATTTTCATGCCAATATTTCATATTAGCTCTAGGTTAAGAGTCTCATTATCACTCTCTCCTTTACATATAGGATTCAAGATTTTCCAATTCAAGTACTAACTCAGAGCCTATTAACACAAAACAACATGACCACTCATAATGGACACAACAAAAAAGGGATCCCTTCACTAAGCTAAGAATCCCTTGGTGCTTCCCTTCATCCAATTCTTTATTCTCCCTAATCATACCAACATTTCATACTTTCCTTTAGAAGCTTGATCATGTTGAATGCTTCTTCACTGAACTCCCTAGTTAAACAAGGTTAAATCACAAGCCCACCTAAGTTGTAGTGACTGAATGGGTTCTCAACTATCCCCTTGTTGGAGTAACACTCATAGCCTTTTGAGTGGATTAGATTTCATTCTCATGGGATTCATACTTTCATAAGCCCACATTCTTCATTTCATAATCCACCACTATTTTCTTTCACTAGAAACATTGATAGTCACCTATATGATTATTGTCCATTAAGATAGGTCATACATATTTCTAAGATTTTATTTTTTCAAAATATTATTTCCATTGGTAGCTCTATGCCTTAACTATGCCGTTATTCACCATACATAACTCATGTGAATTTATCCATATCATTAAAGGTACGAATTAATACTAATGGAATGCTTACCCATTAATTGAAATTAACTATTATTGCAACATGGCTAATTTCCATACTTTCATGGATACCATTATTATGGATATTTAATTGATGATTTTCTTAAGGGTGTCCATATGGCTCTTTGTCTAGCATTGCATCACATTGTCATTATCCTTATGATTATTTCAATTGATGAGGGTACTTTTTGGCCTTTTATCCAACTTTAAACTAGTGGTTCTTTTGTGTAAAATCCAAATAATATTTTACATATTTCTTGATGCACAAAGACATTCAGACACCAACTATTAGTCAAATTAATTCCATACATGTGCTTTATCAATTCTAAATAGAACCTAATTTAATATATTGACATGTGCAATCATTCATTAATGATTTATCATATATTATTATCAAATCAAAAATCTCAAGAAAAAGGTACTTCGCCATTCAAACTCTTTCAGAAGAAAGGTATATCAACCAAATTTCTTCTTATAACATCCTAGGGGTCCCTCCCACTTACACTCTTATGCACAAAAGTTATTTCAATCATGGGTATGCCAAGACCATTACCCTTTTGATATCATTTATGTAAGTATTCACAGGCTTTTATAATTTTACATTCCAATAGTTGTTTAATAAAATATCAATAGGGAGAAAGTTAAGCATTCTCCATTTTTAATTTCATTTCATATCTCCAATTCATATAATTCTACACTACCTCCCTTGAGAAGTTACTTTCAACCACTCATTCCATCTCATCTTGGATTCAACCCATCATTTTATCTATTATGTTCAACTTTTGTAGCTTTTTTTCCAAAGTCATAGATCTATAATAATTAATTCAAAAGTGACCATATCAGCATGCACCCTTCCTTAATTGTAATGTCTAGTAGCCATGGTATGGTCTGAGTTTTGCGAGTTAGTACCAACTCTAATAATTTGAGCTACTTACCAATCCATTTTAGATGCATAATTATAAAGACACATTTATATTTTGAATTCAAACATGGATTCAAACAATATCTCAATCACATACTTCAACATTCTTGTGAATTACTTGCACCTTTCTCATTATTCATACACATTCATGAAATGTGAAAAAAACCACATTATGAGAACTTACAACCATTTAATGATATGTCTCATAGGAAAAACACATTGTCCCATTTCATATAATACTAGTTGGAAAGGAATCATTTATTCCAAGTAAAATCAAATGATCAAGTGACCATTAACACTACAATGAGCATTGCTAATGCCACCTCTTAATTTACTTTCCATATATGCATTCATATCATTGCTACTATTATTTATTTACTACGGAAATTCTTACTTGATTTCCTCTCAATATTTTGAGCATACCAAAAAACATTTTCTTGGTTGTTAGTATTAATTGGATGCTACCTAATCAGTTGGTGTCTTAGGGAGGGTTCTTACACTGCTATTCACCAAAATCATGATTAACAATTGATTATCCCTAGCCTTTTCCCAACAAGACTCTATGTAGAATTATAATCAACTTCTTTGGCCATACCATCAACCTATTTATGGTTACATTTTTATTAATTCATGGTTATTCATGATAATCATCTTATGACAATAGAATACTTGAGTCAAAAAGAATATGACATGTATGTTCCACCATTATTTTCATGTACCATGACATAAATGTATGCTTTTAACATCTCACTATCGTTATGGTTGTGAGTGCATATATAATCTAGCAATTCAATATTGTGCCATCTCATCATGTCTATGCTTTTATTTATCATCATATTACAATAATTTCATAATTTAATAAATAATCAAATTACCAAGAGATAAGTTGAGAGATTCCCCCAATAATCCTAGTTGTATCTCTTAGCCATATGTTTCTATCTTTATCACTTATTGATTTGTTCAAGAGATGTCTAGGAAGTATCTGACTATGTCCTCTTTCACAACCTTGGAAACTAGTATTCTAATGATTTATGATTTCATTTCATATTCAATAGTCCTACCTAAATCTCTTAATAGATATTTGCTACTCTTGTGCCAAAGCCCATGTACATATCACATTTGTTTTCTTCTATACAACCACTATGTTGTATCCAATGATCCTAGTTCCATGTTGTACACCCTTACTTTTATAATCCTTGCTCTAAATCCTCTACTCTATTAATCTAGAAAATATCCCCTTTTATACTATCTTCTTGGCCCATCCAATTATAGTGTTTAATTGTTTCTTTGACCACTTTGTAGTGGAGTAGTAGTAGATACCACTATGTAGTAGATTAATACCCCTAAAAGCCACATTGATACCACTCTGTAGTAGAGTAGTGTATTTTGTGATATGGGCCTAGTGTTTAAACCATAGCTCTTATACTACTTTGTATTAGAGCTCAAATTTCATTTATGTGGTCTATCTCTAACCTATTCAAGTCTAGTGTTTGAACAATATCTTTGATATATCTCTATAACAAACCCCATCCCATAATGTCATATTGGGGTTATAAGGCATAATTAACCCCAACATTCATGTTTTATTATGAATATTAGGTTATAAAAATTTCCTCTTTCCTCCATCACCTCAAATAACACTTCTAGTAGTTCCATCATCTTCTGCGTGTTGAAATATTTCCATCAATACAAATTTCATCTCGTTTTGAGCTATGGGTAAAAATTTATGCCCATTTAATTATTTACCCCTTAAGGGCCACATTAGAATTTGTACAAGCCATGTGGCTGATAAATGACATTCCTTAGCCAGTCTTAGATACCACATTGGTCCATTTCCTCATCTTTCCTATCATATTGGAGCTCTACCATATCGTTGTTTTACATAATATGTTCCTTGTCCAAATCCCTAGGGTTTTGGTATTCCAATAAGCTAACAAATTTGAAACAAGTATATGGTGATACACTGATATGGGAGTAAACCCCTAATATGCAAATATATTGATATGGGTTTAAAAGCTTAATATGAAAATTTACTAATATAAAACTCAACATGCCACCTCGTTATTCAACATTTTATCACCACCTGACATATGGAAGATTTTGATGTGTGCCTTGTAATGTGGAAAATTATGATTTCTTCCATACCATGTGGCACTACTGATGTGTGCACATGTTACTCATATCTTCCTAGCTATTAGGCCTAAAACTCCAAATCCAAGTGATGCATGTCTTCCACCTATGACTTCTACTTCATCATTTTTAACATCATTATGACATCATTCTTTAGAAGTATAGATTCTTTGATACTCTAGTGTTATTTGTTGACATGCCTAATGATCAATAATTTTTCATTGAGTGAAGTCCATTAGATTGAAGTTTTTTCATACCAGAGCTTGACCAAACATCAATTCTTCCATTCTCTTTACGCATTTATCATCAATGCAAAGGGTTCATTGACCCTCTCGTGGTGTTAGGTAATACATAGTTATCTTCCAAATACTATCTGATACACTAGTTCAAATGCAACTGCACAAAGTGTTAAAACCTCCAATGGAAAAATATTTGAGTAATCCCTCATTTCAGTAATGTGACTTGGTTCTAAGACTCAGGCATCCAAACCAAAAATTCTCATAGAATGTTGTGTAAAGGATTATGTACCCATATTTATCTTTATCAAAAATTAAGAATCAACCCAAAATTTCCTCTATCCTATATTAGGGACTTCACAATTGGTTATTAGTCCAAACTAGTGCACATTATGGTTTTTTTAAATCTTTAGCTAGTCTGCAAAAACTCTAGAGTCCTTTAGGGAGATCTTTGATATTTTCCATAAGATGTTTTGTGAATACTTCTTCTATTCTTTTGACAGCACGACTTATGTTCATGCAAGTGACTTCCACATCATACACAAGATCCTCTAATTACTCCAGTTCACCTAGAGATTTTCCAATCTAACTAATGTAAGATCATGGAAGCTAGTCATGACTAGGAATATATGTCCTTCAATCACATGCTTAATGTGTCATTTTCATCCTATCCATAACATAAAGGGTATGAAGCATAAGTATGTTAATTATTGATTATGGGGCATATGAGTATTATACATCCATTTTAGCTTGATCTACGACTTCACATCATAAATATACATTATATAGACCATACCTCCTACTAAGAAAACAAGCAAAAAAAAAATAAATTTTAGAAATGACCATTTATTTCTTATTAAGATGGTTCACATTACAAATATGAATTCCATGAGGGTACTTATATGATTAATATCCTATGCTTTTTGAAACTTATGAAATGTGACCCATATTTCACCCAACTATAGGCTTTCCTTCACTCCAAGGTTTCTTTTAGTCAACCATGAAGGATTTTCTACTCAATATTATTGGGTGGATCCATGAAGTCCATTCTCCTTGATAATATTAACTCATTAGTTCCTTTCATATCGCTATCACCAAGCCCATAATTTTTCCTAGTTTCTATGGGTGGTTTCACATTTGTTCTACACAACAAGAAACAACTCCCTTGCTACTAGTGGTGTAAGCATGAAGGCCACTCTCCTTCCATCATGTTCAAGAAACATGAATGCTACCTCTCAAGAACTGAACCTAGGATCATGACACAACAAATATTCCCAAGGAAGGAATGCGTAGCATAAGAAAATGCCTTCATTGCTTCTTAAAGTACCTTGATGAATCTCTTTGTCTCTATTTCTTTGCAAACATACTACAACCAAACAATTGATTTCCTCTTGGTCTAATTCACTCATTTTGATGGATCCCTCCCTAATTTCCACCACTAACATATTTTAAACATGGATTCCTTCATAGGCTTGTCATGACCTAAGGGATTGTTTTTCTCCCTTTGTTCAAGTCACTCTTCCACAAGTCCTGTAGTTTACTATTCAAACACAAAACTACTATTTGTGGGTTCACAAGTCGTTATTGCTCTATAGCATGTGATGGTTCATAATTCACACACAATGTATCTCTAGTGAGCATTTTCCCTTATTTTTTCATGACCATTTTCTTTGCATGAGAACTCCAAGGTCCCTCCTTAGACTGTGGAGTCAAATAGGACCTGCTATAGGGTACCCAACCCATGCTTAGGGTAGCATGGTATCTCCTTCCCTATCCTTTTCATAACTTCGTTGGATGTTGGGTAGTTGAACTAAAACATCATGGGTTATAACATTGATTTCAAGAAGGATAGGAAAGTTAGCTATCCTGTTTTATTTTGCTACTGTCCTCCTCATGATTTCTCATGGTCTATATCATATCAATCCTTCAGTGCTTCATTATCTAGTGTTTAAACTATAATTACAATTATTTTAAGTATTTTTCCCATTTACATTTAGGTGTTCTTAAAAGGATCAATAACCTAATTAATTACAATTAGAATTTCAATGGGGTTAAGTGTTGGGGATGTTAAAAAGTCGACAAGGTTCTAGAGAGAGAGGCTTAATTCAACTGAGTCTTAACTACCCCCCAAACCTTATTAGGGCCTTGAGTCTGATACCTAATGATAAAATAATTGTGAGGGAACTATCATCTTTCATAGGAGCCAAAGATACTCTCTAGAGGCAACGTGTGGTGCTTTCATTCATTATCCATGGTTCTAGATGCATAGAAACAAAGGGAGCTAGTTTTTAAGCAAATATAGGGGCCTAAGCATTGATGGGAATAGGGTCTAAGTAGAGACTAGAGTTAAGGGGTAGAGGGGATCGTGGGGCATGATGGGGTAGTGTGACAGGGAAAAAACGGAAGATGTGGGAAGATATGAATGGTGGACGGTTAGGGAAGGTGAAATGGTAGGCATGAATGAAAGGAGGATGAGTTAAGGAGGAGGCTTAGGTGAGAGAGAGAAATAAAAGAGGACATAGGTGAGACTAGGGGATAATGGCATGAGGGGATGGGATGAGAGGGGAAAATGGGGAGGTGGTGGTACAAGTTTAAGGCTTAAAAATGAGGAGGTGGTGATATAAGGTAAAGGCAAGATAAAATGTAGGAGGGAGGAGAAAAGGGGTAGGTCATATAAAACTAAAGAGGGAGGAGGTGAGGGAGGAAAAGAGGGGAAGGGTGGATGTGGTGGGATAAGGAGGTGAGAATAAGTAAAGAAATGATTGATAAGATATGGGGAATGGTGTGAAAGAAAGGAAAGGGGGAAAACTCATCATAGATTTTGGATTTGAGGCTATAAGAGAAGGAATATGCATGGGCATTGTAGGTAGAGGATGTTGGGGAAGAAAAAATGGAGATAGGTGAGACTAGGGGCAGTGGGCATGAAGGGTTGTGGTAAGAGGGGAAAAGGAGGAGGAGGTGAGAAAATGGTAAGCATAGATAGTTAGGAGAGGGGAGTAGTGAGCATGAACAATAAGAGGAAGGGGCTAAGGGGGAGGGTAAAAATGGATAAAGGAGACGATAAAGGAGATAGGAGGAAAATGTGACTTGGAGGGAAAGGGAAAATGTAGTGGAATAAGGGATAGTGGAGATGAGGGGTAGAGGGGATGGAGTTCTTAAATGGGTTGGGAGCGGAGGAGAGTGGATATGAAGGCTAATGGATATGGATGGGAAAGGATTGAGGGGCATAGAGAGTGGTATATAGGTGAAACAAGGAGAGGTGGGCATGAGTTGGTGCTATAAGCGAGTAAAAGGTTGGATGGGTAGGGAAGGGAGATAAGTGACACCACGAAATAGATAGGACAAGAGTAGGAGATAGGTTGGACTAAGAGAGTTGGGAATGAGGGTTGGGGTCAAACAGTCAAATGCAAAGGAGATGAGAAGAGGTTGATCATTCTATAATTTCGTGATGTCCCACATTAAGGGAAATTACCAAAAACTTATACTCTAACACCAAATTCCAAGTATCCATTACCAAACAAAGTGAAAAATTTTGGTTCCCGCTAAAAGAAATGCATGCATGAAGCATAAAAGAAATTCTTGTGCAACTAACTAAAAAAATTAACTCATAGATGCAAATTATTTAAGCTTACACATCATTCATGAATTCACCAAATATAGAGTAAAAGCATAGCATTAAAGCATAAGAATTATACATGGCATTAAGTTTGTAGATAAAAAAATAATCATAACACTTACATGATGTGGGAATTGTTTCCAGCTAGTTACATATAAGGGTTTTTCCTCCCAAGCATAGGATTTTTATTCCATTTCTCTAAATAACAAGGCACCCCTGAGTTGGGTCTATGATTCTACGGTGAGGACTTGCTATTTTGGCTATCCATTATCCATAGTGAGCAACATAATGTCCATATTTTTTACTCAAACAAAAATTCCAATCCTGCAATTATTGTTCCCTATAACCTACACATCCTAAGAAATGGTATTCTGTTCTTTTCCATGTGGTCCCTTAGGATATCACATCCCCCTTTATAGATATGGTGTATGGTCCACTAGAAAATATATTAGTTGGGGACTCCAAGAATTTAGAGTTGCCATATAAGTGCTCACAATAGCCTTCTCAATATTCTTGAGTAATTTCATCAACAATAAATTCATTTACAAGAAAAAAATATGATTCTAAACCTATACTCATCCAAATGGATCTACCTTTTCCATTCCTTGGATATCTAGCTCTCTTTATAATCACCAACCTCTCCTCATGCTCTCCTCTCCAAGATGAAAAAACTGTCCCTTTTTCCTACTGAAACTTTCTTTTATTTCATGCATTCTTTGACTATCACATTTCCCAAAATGTGGCTACAATTAGCCCATTTTATCATAAATCAGTAATATGTATTATCTCATGAACCTCCAACATGTACCAAAAAACTATTTTGATAACTCAAAGTAGGTAAACATTAATAAAAAAGGCTTGAATTATTAGGAATGTGGAATTATTCCCATGGGCCTCACTTTAGACCCTTGTCTTACTCGATCATAGCCCTCGAATATAACTATCCATCTTGTTTCATAACCAATGATTTGTGTTTATAAACAAATTCAACATACAATTTACATGCCAAGTTTGGGCCCCAACCATATCAATAATTGCATGCTCTCCAACCCACAACAAACTATCTCACCAACCTAAACAAAATTTGCACAATAGCAATACAATTTATGGGAATTAAAATAGGGACATTATAGTTTCCAAGGCCTTGGGACATATCCTTTCTCAAAACCACCTAATGGTGTAGTAACATCAATAATAATAGGATAATGATACTTTCAAGAGGTGATGTGTGGTTGTTTGAGATATTTTTATTGGCCCTAGATGGGTAGAAGATTCCTTTAGTGCCTAACATTCTTCTTTCCACCCACAACCATGTATAAGGCATGAAGACCCATACCTACTGCTAAAAATGGTTATAAATACCTGTATACCCAATTAGAGAAAAATAATTCCCTTAATAAGTCATTTGTGGGGAGGAAGTGAGGGAGGTAAAGAGGGAGGTGAGATGTAACGGACTAAGGACTTGAGAAGAGGTAAAGGATTGATGGTTAAGGGAGGCGGATTGGTGGGAATGGAGGAAACGAGGGAAAATATGTAGAAGGGTGAGGATAGGAAGTGATAACAAAATAAATGTCAATGGGAATGAGATGCAAAGCAGGATGGGGGAGAAGAGAGGTAGATAGGCAAGACTAGGCTACAACAACATCATGAGGTGCAGTGAGAGGGGAAAAGCGGAAGGAGATGAAAATAGGTGAAGAATATATGGGTAGGGGAGGGGGGGTGGTGTGGATGAAGGATGGAAGGAGGAGATAATGGGAAGGGAGAGATAGGATGAATCAGAATTTGGAGGAGAGGTGAGGAGGTAAGGGTAAGGACGAGGGGAATGAAAAATGTTGTTTCTCAGGAGAAGGTGTAGGTGAGGGGTAGAAGGATAACTTATGTTTAAGGGCTTGGTAGAGGAGGTGAACGAAGAGAGAAAGTGGATGGACATGAGTGGAAAAGTTGAGAAAGGTAAGAAGAAGGAGGATATGTGAGACAAAGAGACATGGGCAGAAGGGGCTGCGGGTGCATGAGTGGAGAATGAGGAGAAAGTGACAAGAGGAAAATAGGTGATGTGAGAAGAGGAAAAACAGAGAGATATTTAACGTGTATACACATTATTATCATGTCCATCTTAAACCCAAATCCATACGAAATTCAAATTTATTAAGGTGTAATTTTTTTCTTTTATAATTAATTTTATGCCATGTATTAATTCCTTCATATTAAAATATTAAAAAACTACACTTTAATAAATTTGATCCATCTTTGGTGCTTCATAGATATAGACTTAAGATAGATCTATGTTGGTTTAGCTTTTCAAATATAGTCATGGACATATGTACACAATAATTTATGATTTTATTGTTATTATTGTCCTAGACATGTGACAACATCTCCTACATACTATATTGTAGATCATCTCACTACTATCTATGCAATGAACTATGAACACATCCTACATACTTCCAATTTTTTTAGTGTATTGTTAACCAATAACTTTTTTTTTTTTTTCTAATATAATGGTTAAGAAAAACCATTAATAACATATGAGCATAAATAATTCTTTATGATTTTTCTTGTCATAAACTAAGCACACATATGCTTTTATAAGAAATGTATAATTAAAAAGAAAATCTTTTTATTATTATTATAACGTAATAAAATCAACAATTTTTATTTTTTTTTTCTAATTTTAATTCCAAAATATAAATGTAAATTTACTGTAAAACTAATGTATCTTTTAATTTAAAGTTTATTTGTATTTCTTTTTAATAGAAGTATTTTATTATTATCGTTTAAATATAACGAAAGGCTTATGAGAACATCTCTACTATCATGGAGTCTGTTTAAAGGCTATTACAAAATTAGATGAAGAGAGAAAAAAATGAAATCCATGCATAACTAGTGCAATTTTACGAATTAAATATATTGTAAATACTAAAAGGCATTAATACATGATAAACATCAAAATACTTATTTTATGAGATATCCCATATTGTTACAATTAAAAAAATCGACTAATTATAAATTTATTTTTTATGAGAGTATATCCATCTTAACTCAGAATCAACCAAAAACCGAAAGGGAACAACCATATGGCACGGCCCATTTCTGTCGAACTTTATGCTCCGATGAAAAACAACTTTTACAAAACTACCAGCGACGTGTCAGCTGCTGGGTGTAATAGCTGCCCCTCCGAGAAATACAATTGTTCCATAAAAGTGGCACGATGGAAGACAAGCGGTTTTGTGAAATGAAATAATGCGGCAGGGGAAATTACATTTCAACACTCCCCTTTAATTTCAACTGCTGGGTTATCAGTCATACCCAGACATTTCCTCAAAAATTCAAAACTTTTCTGTCCCATTGGTTTGGTCAGAATGTCTGCAACTTGCTCCTGAGTTCTACAATGTTTTAAAACAATTTCTCCATTGCTTACCAATTCTCTGATGTAATGAAACTTTGTGTCAATGTGTTTCGTTCTCTTATGAAACACAAAATTCCTAGATAATGCAATAGTTGAGCTACTGTCACAAAAATCAAAGTTCCTTTTACTTGCTCTTGGCCTAAGTTCCTTAACATCCCTCTCATCTAAACTGCTTGACATGCCGCTGCTGTAGCTGCCACATATTCTGCCTCTGCTGTAGGTAATGCTACAATAGGCTGTTTTTTAGAAGCCCATGAAATGGCTCCTAAACCCATGTGAAAAACATAACCGGATGTGTTTTTCCGATCATCTACACTTCCTGCCCAATCACTATCAGTGTATCCAATTAAATCTGAACATTCTGAAGTAGTATATAAAATGCCAAACATTTTAGTACCTTTAACATACCTCAGAATCCTTTTTTTTGCCTACTAATGTGCTTCTTTTGGCCTCTCCATGAATCTGGAAATTAAACTAACAACATCCATTATATCCGGCCTAGTTGCAGTCAAATACATGAGGCTGCCAACTATGCTCTTGTACAATCTAGGATCAAAATCCTTACTTCTTTCCTCTTTGCTGAGTTTTAATCCCATCACTGTGGGAGTGATTTATGGTTTGCTCTCTTGCATATTAAATCTTTCCAACACTTCATTAGCATATTTCTCTTGTGAGATAAAAATCCCATTTCCATTTTGTTCTACTTCTATTCCCAAGAAGTATCTCAACAAACGCATGTCAGTGATTTCAATTCTTCTTTCATGACTGTTTTGAAATTTTCAATAAGATAATAATCATTACCTATGAAAATAACATCATCAACATATAACACAACAATTAGTATTTTACCATCCTTTTCTTTGATGTAGAGGGTGGGTTCTCCCTCACACTTTTCAAATCCATTTTCTAGTAGATAGGAATCTATCCCACTTTACCACGCTCTTGGTGCTTGCTTCAGCCCATAAAAAGCTTTCTTCAATCTGCACACTTTGTGCTCTTGGCCTTTATTTTCATAGCCTAGAGGTTGTTCAATGTAAACCTATTCCATTAATACTCCATTTAGGAATGCTGACTTCACGTCCATTTGGTAAACATTCCACTTGTTTTGTGCTGCTATGGACAACACTGCTCTTGTGGTTTCCGTTCTAGCAACCGGTGCGAAAGTTTCCTCATAGTCTCTCCCATACCGCTGCTTATATCCTTTGACAACAAGTCTTGCCTTGTATCTTTCTATTTTTCCTTCAGCATTACTCTTGGTCGTGTACACCCATTTAACTCCAATGACTTCTTTTCCTTTTGGTAGTTCAACCAAATCCCATGTCTTATTTCTCTCTATGGCATTGATATCCTCATCCATAGCTTCTATCCATTTCCTATCCTTAATTGCATCTTCGAAATGAACTGGGTCATCAACATGACAATATAAAGCAAACAAAGAATTCATACCTTCATTTGTTGCCTCTTGTTCGTAAATGTCACTTAAATTTCTGAACTTCTTACCTCTTTCATTTGGTGTACAAGTGCTTGAAGAGGCACTTGAATTTCCTCCTTGTGGTGTGCTTGGAGAAGCACTTTCATTTCTCCTCAAGGGTGTCGCTTGCTGCCCTTGTGTTGGCACTGCTTTTTGGGGATGTATTTCATCCATCTCCTCATCATCTTCATCATGTGACAAAGAGCTTTTAACATTTACTTTTTTCTCTATGGTTCCATCCCAAGCTTCCTCTTCAATGAACTGAACATCTTTGCTCGCAAAACAATTCTTGGTGGATGGATTATACAACCTGTAATCTTTGGATTCCTCACTGTATCCAATGAAAATACATTTCTCCCCTTTGTTGTCCAACTTCTTCCTTAGCTGATCTGGAACGTGTGCATAAGCCACACATCCACAAACTTTCATGTGGGTGACTCCTTGCTTTCTCCCACTCCATGCTTCTTCCGACACTCTATTCATGACTAATTTTGTAGGACACCTATTCAAAATATACGCTACAGAGCGTACAACTTCAGCCCAATAATCATTTGGAAAATTCTTTGCCTTCAGCATACTTTGCTGCCGAGTGTACCTTGTGGTAAACTGCTTATGAATTCCATTTTCTCTACAAAAACGTAGAAATTCTTTGGAGATATACTCACCTCCTCTATCAGTTCTTAAAACTTTGATATGCAGCCCACTTTGGTTTTCTACAAGTGCTTTGAAATTGCGAAATTTTTCAAACACTTCACTTTTGTTCTTTAGGGAATAGACCCAAGTTTTTCTAGTAAAATCATCAATGAAAGTTAGAAAATATTTGTTGCCTGCAAATGATGGAGTTTGCATTGGTCCACATAATTCTGAGTGGAAAATCTCTAAGGGTGCATTTGCCCTTATGCTTTTCCCTGATGGAAAACTTTCTCTATGTTGTTTCCCCAAGATACAACCTTCACAAAGGCTGTCTAGTTTCTCTATCAATGGTAATCCTCTTACCATTCCTTTTCTACTCAACAAGTTAAGACCTCCAAATTTAGATGTCCAAATCTCAAGTGCCACAACCAATTTTCATGTTTTGGTTTTCTTTGGAAAGCCTCTTGTGTAATTGCTGCTATTTTTACTCCATCTTTCAAATCTGCCTTCATTCTGAGAGGGAACATCCTATTCCTTGTCATCTTTACTTCAGCAATACATCGTTTGCTGGGTTCTCTATCCATGATGGTGCATACATCATTCTCAAAGAAAACATTGTACCCCTTTTGAACAAGTTGTCCAATACTTAATAGGTTAGACTTCATTTTAGGAACATAATAGACACCTGCTATGGTTTTCTTTTCACATTTCCTTGTTAAGACTTTTACTTTTCTTTTTCCCATAACAAAAATTTTACTATCAGTCCCAAGTGTAACTTATGACTTCACGCTCTGATACCATGATGGGAATTTCTGATGATTCCAAACAAAAATGAACAGAGAACAATGCTCTGTTTTTGCACAGGGAAGAAAAAATTGTTTGCTGGAGAAAAAATATTTTCACATGCAAAATAAAGCTTTGTATTCATTAACCAGAACAACTGCTGTTACAAATTTCTTCCTCTCTCAGAGTGAATACAACCATAGACTACTTCAAATGCAGTTCCAAAAAAAATAAAAATTACTTAGTCTTTTCCTGAAAATACTCTGTTTCTGCTTGCAAAATATTACACTGTTGTGTGTAAAATTACATATATTTATGCTGCTGCATATTTAATTACAAGAAAAAACTTTCTCTGCATTGTTGTGCATTACAAAAAAAATTTCACTACTGTGTAATTTTTTTCATATGCGCGCTTCCCTTTTCATTACATATGTAACTAACAACTAAAAACTAAAAACATAACAATACATTATTTTACTTGTGCCATAGCTCCCGTAAAATAAAAGAACATTATAATTAAAACTCTTACCAACAAACTACAAATCACATTAAACTTCATTAAATGTTTTACTTAAATGCTGGCGGTCAAACAAAACTTTTACTCCACATCAATTTCATTTGCTGCAGGCCTGTACACAACTGTTGATCTAATTCGATGGTTGTCAACCATATGGCGCGGCCCATTTCTGTAGAACTTTATGCTCCGATGAAAAACCACTTTTGCAAAACTGCCAGCCACATGTCAGCTACTGGGTGTAATCGTTGCCCCTCCGAGAAATACAACTGTTCCATAAAAGCGGTGCGATGGAGGACAAGCACTTTTGTGAAATGAAATAATGCAGCAGGAGAAATTGCATTTCAACAATCTGCCCATCATACCACATGCCAACATAGATCAGAGTTCAGAAATAGAATTACAAAACATAATCAACAAAAACTCACAAAAAGCATATTCATTAATGGAGAACTCAATATATAGTTATTCATCATACCACATGCAAACACACATCAGATTTCAGAATTAGAATTACAAAAAATAATGAGCAGCAAATCAGAAAAAGCATATTCATTAATGGAGGACTCAATATACAATTATTCATTAATGGAGTACTAAATATACAGTGACGAGTAAAGATAATTTATGTGATTAAAATTGATTTTGAATTCATTTTTTGAATCCATCACCTTGAGATTATAATGGTCTGAGTTTTTAACTATAATTCATCAATTCATCTTCTGGACAAATGGATGAACATATGGTTCTAAACATATACAATTAACAAACTATAAAATGTGATTCATCTTTGTGACGAACAATAGACAATTGTCCAACCATAAAGTTCACATTTACGATTTGAAAAATAGACAATTACCAACCATAAAATGTGATTCATATTTGAGACAAATAAAAAAATCGCATTTATTGTTCGAAACATAAACAATTATCGAACCATAAAGTGTCATTCATCTTTGAGACAAATTGATGAACCACATTTATAAAATGTGATTCATCTTTGAGACAAACTAATAAACCACATTTAACATCTACCATTATAATGTCAATGTGATAGATCCCTAAGATGAATTTCAAAGCAGAGATAATATTAAGGCATACCAAATGATAGATCCCAAAGATGAATTTCAAAGTACAGATAATATTCAGGCATACCCAAATGATAGATCCCGAAGAGTGTTTGTAGCCACTGTTCTTGAATTCATATCGTTCGCCTCGCCTTCTCCGAAAGTATCATTAGTGTTATTATGCATATTCAAATATGAGAGGACTATATGATTTGTGGACATGTTGTGTTTGGAAGCACGTTGCAATTAGTGCAGATAAGTGCACTCATCCCGCCCTATTTTTTATAACAAATTTGACAGTGCCCTGGGAGGAATTTGTCGATGAAAATGGTTTTAAACCTAAAGAGGAATTTGTTTGTGAAAATGGTTTTAAACTTAAAGATAAGCTGAAGACCACTATGGGTTTGAAGATTATTTGACAGGTCTCCATAGGATTGAAGAAGTTCACTCATGGTGGAACGACAGAGGCACACTCTTCGTCCCCAGTGATTCCTCTTTTTCATGGATGGACAAGACAACCAAGCTGATGCCTCTTGCCCACAATGTTCTGCTCTACCACACTGTCAAACACAAGATCACGTGGAAACAGATGGAGGTGCTCTTGACGGGCATGGCACTTCAGAATTTCTTGGAGGATTGGTGCCTCTTTCTCTATAGGACCAGCAGTGGTGGCCTCTGCGTAGCGGCCAAGAACCAACCTGCCACCAACAGCGCCGCTTTGCCCCACCCAAATCTTTACACTGACGCCACACTCTCCATACAAATTTTAGAGTTCTTCTATCAATGATAATGGGCATGGTTTGCATGTTGGGAATTTCTGATAATTCTAGAACAAATAAACAGAGAATAATGCTCTGTTTCTTAACACATAAAAACTAAAAATGTTTCAGGAAGACAAAGTTTCACACACAAAAAAAAACTTGTATTTATTAACAAGACTAACTGTCACAAAAGTATTCCTCTAATAGCGGGAAAACTTGTATTCATTAACAAGACTAACTGTTACAAAAGTATTCCTCTAACAGAGGGATTACAATAACACGGCTTTAGAGGCAGTTCAAAAACTTCACTCTGACTCTCACTATAAAAAATAGCACTGCTGTGTGTAATTTTTTTCACTTCTTACTTTTCACTGTTGTGCATTACATTACATGAGCTATGGGAGTAAGGCTATGATAGAAAGAGGTAAGGGTAAGAGGTAAGAGGGCCTTCCGTAGGTTCTTTGTAGAGGTCGAGAGAGAGGTTGCATCAATGTAATGTAGAGGTTCGAAGAATAGGTTCTAGGTTCAATTTGTTTATATGACTGTCCCAAACCAAATAGTCGCCTAATCCATAAACCCACTAGTCCAACAATGAGAAACTGACTCCCATGAATTAAAAACATTAAAAATAAAATCTCCACCTACATTCAACAACCGTAATAAATTTACATTAATTACTTCACATGGCGATATTTTATTCATTTATTTATTTTTATTTTTTTAACCATAGATTTTGCTCCACGTCTATCCAATGGTTATCGCAATAACCGGAGGTCCTCCAATGGTTATCATAATTATTAGAGGTCCTCCCGACAGCAAAAAACATGCCTCCGCTACCATAACCATCGATCTAGCCCACATTAATCGGATGGTTGTCAGCAATATAGTACAACCTCTTTTACCGAACTTTACATGCCGGGGTAAGGGTTGTATTGGCGAACTACTCAGGGTACATGTCGGCCGATGAGAGTGTTCACTTCCCCCCCGAGAATTACCACCATTCCGTAAAAGCGGTGTGGGGAATCCCATGACGGTTTTCCGAAAAAAAAACTATTTGCGGTCGTTGTTTAATGGCGCATTCCAGCAAAGGACTGGCGCTGCAGTTGAAAGTAATATTTCAACACTCCCCTTTTATTTCAACTGCTGTGTTATCAGTCATAGCCAGAAATTTCCTCAAAAACTCAAAACTCTTCTGCCCCAATGGTTTGGTCAAAATCTTTGCAACCTGCTACTGAGTTCTGCAGTGTTCTAAAATAATTTCTCCATTGTTTACCAATTCCCTGATGTAATGAAACTTTGTGTTAATATGTTTCATTCTCTTATGAAACACAAAATTCTTGGATAATGCAATAGCTGAGCTATTGGCACAAAAAATCACAGTTCCTTTTGCTTGCTCTTGGCATAAACTTCTCAACATCCTTCTCATCCAAATTGCTTGACATGCTGCTGCTGTAGCTGCCACATATTCTGCCTCTGCTGTAGACAATACTACAATAGGGTGTTTTTTAGAATCCCATGAAATGGATCCTAAACCCATGTGAAAAACATAACTGGATGTGCTTTTCCGATCATCTACACTTCCAGCCCAATCACTATCAGTGTATCCAATTAAATCTTAACATTCTGAAGTAGTATATAAACTGCCAAACCTTTTAGTACCTTTAACATACCTCAGAATCCTTTTTGTTGCCTGCCAATGTGCTTCTTTTGGCCTCTCCATGAATCTGGAAATCAAACTAACAACATGCATTATATCCGGCCTAGTTGCAGTCAAATACATGAGGCTGCCAACTATGCTCTTGCACAAACTAGGATCAAAATCCTTGATGTTGTCCTCTTTGCTGAGTTTTAATCCCATCACTGTGGGAGTGATTGCTGCTTTGCTCTCCTACATATTAAATCTTTCCAACACTTCATTAACATATTTCACTTGTGAGATAAAAATCCCATCTCCATTTTGTTCTACTTCTATTCCTAAGAATTATCTTAGCAAACCCATGTTAGTCATTTCAAATTATTCTTTCATGACTGTTTTGAAATTTTCAATAAGGTAATCATCATTACCTGTGAAAATAACATCATCAACATATAACACAACAACTAGTATTTTACCATCCTTTTCTTTGATGTAGAGGGTGGGTTCTCCCTCACACTTTTCAAATCCATTTTCCAGTAGATAGAAATTTATCCTACTATATCACGCTCTTGGTGTTTTCTTCAGCCCATAAAGAGCTTTCTTCAATCTGGACACTTTGTGCTCTTGGCCTTTCTTTTCATAGCCTAGAGGTTGTTCAATGTAAACCTCTTCCATTAACACTCCATTTAGGAATGTTGACTTCACCTCCACTTGGTAAACTTTCCACTTGTTTTGTGCTGCTATGGACAACACTGCTCTCACAATTTCCATTCTAGTAACTGTTGCAAACGTTTCCTCATAGTCTCTCCCATGCTGCTACTTATATCCTTTAACAACAAGTCTTGCCTTATGTCTTTCTATTTTTCCTTCAGCATTACTCTTGGTTTTGTAGACCCATTTAACTCTAATGACTTATTTTTCTTTTGGTAGTTCAACTAAATCACATGTCTTGTTTCTTTCTATGGCATTGATCTCCTCATCCATAGCTTCTATCCATTTCCTATTCTTAATTGCTTCTTCGAAACGAACAGGGTCATCAACATGACAATATAAAGAAAACAAAGAGTTCATACCTTCATTTGTTGCCTCTTGTTCATAAATGTCACTTAAATTTCTGAACTTTTTACGCCTCTCATTTGGTGTCCAAGTGCTTGAAGAGGCATTTGAATTTCCTCCTTGTGTTGTGCTTGGAGAAGCACTTTCATTTCTCCTCAAGGGTGTCTCTTGCTACCCTTGTGTTGGTGCTGCTGTTTGGGGATGTATTTAAGCCATCTCCTCATCATCTTCATCATGAGACAAAGAGTTTTTAACATTCACTGTTTTCTCTATGCTTCCATCCCAAGCTTCCTCCTCAATAAACTGAACATCTCTACTCACAATAAGCTTCTTGGTGGATGGGTTATACAACCGATAAGCTTTGGATTCCTCACTATATCCAATGAAAATACATTTCTCCCCTTTGTTGTCCAACTTCTTCCTTAGTTGATCTGGAATGTGTGCAGAAGCCACACATCCAAAAACTTTCATGTGGGTGACTCCTTGCTTTGTCCCACTCCATGCTTCTTCCGACACTCTATTCATGACTGCTTTTGTAGGGCATCTATTCAAATTGTACACTGCACAGTGTACAAATTCAACCAAATAATCATTTGGCAAATGCTTTGCCTTTAACATACTCCTTGCCATATCCATGATTGTCCTATTCTTCCTTTCGGCAACTCCATTTTGCTGTAGAGTGTACCTAGTGGTAAACTGCTTATGAATTCCATTTTCTCTACAAAAACGTAGAAATTTTTTGGAGATATACTCACCTCCTCTATCAGTTCTTAGAAATTTGATATGCAGTCCACTTTGGTTTTCTACAAGTGCTTTGAAATTGCAAAATCTTTCAAACACTTCACTTTTGTTCTTCAGGAAATAAACCGAAGTTTTTCTAGTAAAATCATCAATAAATGTTAGCATATAGTGAGTGCTTGCAAGTGATGGAGTTTGCATCGGTTGACATAAATCTGAGTGGACAGTCTCTAAGGGTGCTTTTGCCCTTATGCTTTTCCCAGACGAAAATTTTTCTCTTTGTTGTTTCCCCAAGATACAACCTTCACAAAGGCTGTTTGGTTTCTCTATCAATGGTAATCCTCTTACCATTCCTTTTCTAGTCAATAAGTTAAGACCTCCAAAGTTTAGATGTCCAAATCTCAAGTGCCACAACCAATTTTCATCTTTTGGTTCGCTTTGGAAAGCCTCTTTTGTTATTACTGATATTTCTTCTCCATTTTTTAAATTTGCTTTCATTCTGAGAGGGAACATCCTGTTCCTTGTCATCTTCATGTCAGCAATACATTGTTTGCTGGGTGGTTTATCCATGATGGCGCATACGTCATCCACAAAGAAAACATTGTACCCCTTTTGAATAAGTTGTCCAATACTTATGAGGTTACATTTCATTCTAGGAACATAATAAACATTTGCTATGGTTTTCTTTTCACCTTTCCTTGTTAAGACATTTACTTCTCCTTTTCCCATAACATAAACTTTACTATTAGTCCCTAGTGTGATTTGTGACTTCACACTCTGATGTAACATAGAAAACATGGCTATGTTTCCAGTCATATGGTTACTGCAACCAGAGTCTAGAAACCATACATCTTCACTCTTTGCTTCAGCCATATTATAGGCTAAAAACAAACTATCTTGGCTGATACTTTCTCTAGTGAAATTTGCACTAGTTCTATTACTCATATCATGCTGCTTCCTACATTCTTTGCATAATGGCCATATTTTTTACAATAGTGACATTGGAAATTGGATTTATCATACCTTTGTCCTTGAGCATGATGTTGTCCACTTTGTTGGCTTCTGCCTTGACCTTGGTTCTGATTTGGATTGTTGCCTCTTCCTTGAGAATTTGCTGGACTGTTTCTTCCACCTCTGTTTTGGCTTCTGCCTCTTCTTCTCTTGTTTCCTCTGCCTTGACCTCTTCCTCTTCAAAAGAACATCTGGGTCTTAAAGGCATGCTCTAGAGATGAGTTTTCATTTCTACTCAATCTCTGCTCATGTGTCATCAGTGATGCATGTAGTTCATCAACCGAGAAGTTTGTGAGATCCTTTGTCTCTTCTATGGTGGTGACAATGACATCGAACCTTTAGGGTAGGCTCCTCAATAATTTCTCCACAATCCTCCTTTCTTCAAGAATCTCTCCATGAGACCTTATCTGTGTGACCATTTCAATCACATGTGTGAAGAATGAGTCAATATTATCTGACTCCTTCATGCAGAGAGTCTCAAAATCTCTCCTCAACAACTGTAGTTTTGTTGTCTTCACTTTCTCCATGCCTTGATAGGCTATCTTGAGAGTTTGCCATGCTTCTTTGGATCTCTTGGCTATTGTTATCCTTGGAAACACACTCCCATGCACTGCTTGATACAAAAAGTAGAGGGATTTAGAATCCTCCTTCTTATAGCTCTTCAATAGTTCTTTCTAATCCTGAGTTAAATAATTAAACTCATCTTCATCTGCTAGTTCTTCAAAACCATCCTCAACAAATTCCCATGAGTCTTGGGAAGCAAGAAAAGCTCTCATAGTTATTGCCCAATAGTCATAGTTTTTCCCATTAAATTGTGGGAGCTGAGTATTACAGATACCCATGCTAGTGTTGGCTCCAACGATTCTTGCACTCTTAACTATGCTTCAAAATACTTGACTGCGTATTTAAAATAACTGACTGTCCTCAACAGTAACACAAAAACTAACTTGAGAAATACCTTGGATTCTTTCTTGAATGAGTCTTCACTCTGCTGGAGAAGCTGCTGCAACAAGAAATCCTTCCTTCAGCTTCTTTGACACCTTCAAAGAGCCTGGAAACGCTCTGATACTATCTTGGGAATTTCTGATAATTCTAGAAGAAATAAATAGAGAATAATGCTCTGTTTCTTAACACAGAAAAATTAAAAATGTTCTGGGAAGACAGAGTTTCACACACAAAAAAAAGAACTTGTATTCATTAACAAGACTAACTATTACAAAAGTCTTCCTCTAATAGAGGGATTACAACAAGACTACTTCAGAGGTAGTTCAAAAACTGCACTCTGTCTCTCACTATAAAAATTAACACTGTTGTGTGTAATTTTTTTCACTTCTTACTTTGCACTGTTGTGCATTACATTTCATCTAAAAAAAAACATAACATAACATTTTTACTTGTATCGTAGAAACTGACTCGCGTGAACTAAAAACAATAAAAATAAAATCTCCACCTACATTCAACAACCGTAATAAATTTACATTAATTACTTTACATGGCGATATTTTTTATTTTTTTAACCGTAGATTTTGCTCCACGTCCATCCAACGATTATCACAATTACCGGAGGTCCTCCCGATAACAAAAAACATGCTGCCACTACCATAACCATTGATCTGGCCCACATTAATCAGATGTGTTTGCTGCCACCCCGAGAATTACCACCATTTCATAAAAGCGGTGCAGGGAATCCCATGATGGTTTTCTGAGAAAAAAATTTATTTGCGGTCACTGTTTAATGGCGGATTCCGGCAAAGGACTGGCACTGCAGTTAAAAGTAATATTTCAACATCACATGTAGGTTTGGGTTTTTGATGAAAATGAAGGCGTGGTTGGTTTTTCAGAGCGATTTCAAATTTGAATTTTATTCGCCTGCACACAACCTAATGTATGCTCCATGACATAACCTCCAAACACATGGCATGCTGTGAACACAATTTTTGGGATCTATCATGCACATGGTGGATCATGTGGCATCGACATAATCATGTGCATGGTGGATCATGTGGCATCGACATAAGCCATGGTTGATGAATGCGAATGCATACCAACACATTCTTTTATTAATCGGAATCTGGTAGCAGGAGAAATGATGCACACAGGTTGAGAGCCAAAGCCGATGTTAGAACTCGTCTCCCAAGACTATCCTTAGAGTCTTTTAATGGATATATAGGGGTGGAAATAAGGCTCGCCGGATTAAAGGCTCATTCTCATGAGCCCATATAGAGTAATACATTTTTATGTTATTAATTTTTAAAATAAAATGCTAATAAAATCCGAAAACCATCATTTTGCAAAGTGTAAATTAATCCTCAAACCACCATTTTGCAAAGTGTAAATTTTCGTTTGAGGAAAGAAAAATATTTGGATAGATAGGATATCATGTTTTTAATTTTTTGATTTGGGTACTATTATTTTATTTAGAATTATTGTAAGATTTTAGGTTTTTGTTGTGTTTCATTTAGTGATTACAAATTAGTTTTATATTTATTTTAATTATGGATCTATTAAGTTCTTAATGAGATTAAATCTTTTGAGATGAAAATTTCTACAAATGCAAAGAGATTTTATCCCTCTTAGCACTTGATAAACTTAGGTTAAGATGGATCTAGATTGGTTTAATTCCCTCTTCAAATAAGTTGGTTTAATCACTTCTAACTCAAATTCAATATTTTTATTTTTTATTTTTTTATGCCTATGCCATTAAGATTCTGATGAGATATTTCTTTAGCTACATCGCATAAGATAATTAAGATAATTTATGGTGCACTCAAATTCAGCGTGTCAAATAAAAACACCATTAAAATTACGAAATAAAGAATATACATTAAAAACATACGGTCATATGCTATTACAATTGCAAAATAAAGAAGCAGCTATTATATAGAAAAAAAAAAGAAAGCAATACCGTCAAATGTTATTATAAAACAAGGGAGCCACTGCCGTGGCAGTAGTCCCTGCCGGGGTCTGCCACAACAAACAGCTAGCAATACGTGGCGCCGGTGACACTGCCAGTGTCGTCTCTTACCGCTCTATCCAACGTGGAATCTGAGTATTTGTGGGAGCAAAAATTTGTAGATATTGGAGGGAAGTAGGTATCCAAAGTTCCTATTCGTCCGCCAATTTCATCGGAATTGGAGGATGAATAATGGGGGATTTTGAAATTAAAAGCATTCAAATTTTGACATTACAGAGCAGCTTCTTCTGTACTCTATTTACGTCGAAACATCTCTTTTCAACAAAACAAAGATTTATGTATATTTAATGGAACAGATTACCTGGGGATCAATTGCTTTTAATTGCCAGGCATATTTTACTCATTAGATGAAATTTTTTTCAACAAGAAAAAAACTAAACACAGTTACATTTTATTTATATGACTTTTGTTAAAACTAAACGCAGTTACATTTTATTTCTCTGTTCCTCCGTAAGCTCTATGATCATCATGAAATATCTCCATGGAAACTTGTCGGTCTCGCACTCTATTTATCTTTCCTTTGAGTCCATCTTACAGTTAAAAAAGTTGTCTTCTTTTACATTTCTTTTTAACTTTACACTCGTATTTCACTAAGCAAACTATTGTAAAAAAAGACATCATACTAGAAAATTAATTAAATAAAAATATTTTATAATTCTTTTTTTTTATGTTTGATAGTACTACATTTTTATGGTGTTTAATTTAGAAATAGTACAAAATTTTAACTCAAACTAATTTTAAGATTTCATTTTCATAACTATTACCAATTAATCTACAAGCAACAGACATTTTATAATTTATAATTATCATAAAAATAAATTAAAAATTATCCCAAATATTCCAGAACCTAAAATCACCCGAGTAGTTTGGATAGAGTTATCTACTTGTGAAAATTGAAAGGGGTGGAAATTTTTAAATTCGTATTTCACAAAGCAAACTGTTGTCAAAAAAGACATCATACTAGAAAATTTAACAATATAAAATATTTTATAATTTGTTTTTTATGATTGATAGTACTACATTTTTATGGTGTTTAATTTAGAAATAGTACAAAATTTTAACTCAAACTAATTTTAAGATTTCATTTTCATAACTATTACCAGTTAATCTACAAGCAACAGACATTTTATAATTTATAATTATCATAAAAATAAAATAAAAACTATCCCAAATATTCCAGAACCTAAAATCACCTGAGTAGTTTGGATAGAGTTATTTACTTGTGAAAATTGAAAGGGGTGGAAATTTTTAACGTGAAATAGACGTTTGCCTACTCCTAGAGTAGTTTGGATAGAGTTATCTACTTGTGAATATTGAAAGGGATGGAATTTTTTAACGTGAAATTGACGTTTGCCGATTATTCATCGACACTAGTTTAGTGATTTCCCTGTTAATGAGCAGTGCGTAGGTTATTCTTTCTACAAAATTTTCATGGTAATGTTAAGAAGTGGCGCCTAGGCTATGCATTTAATTCAATTAAATTGACTCATCGTTGGCTATTCTTTGTACAAAATTTTCATGGTAAAGTTAAGAGCTGAGTGGTCAAAACAAGATAAAGGTGAGGAATAACTCACATGGAAAAGTAGAAAAGTTGGTATAAATACATATATATTTCTCATTCAGTCACACCCGTGAAACGATTATTTATACAGAATCTTAGGGAACCGACTATGATGAAACAATTTATAAATTCATACAATTAAATGCTTTCCAATCAAAGCCAATTTGAAATGAAACAAATAGGGTTTACCTGATAGTGTTTTGACATTACAGAGCAGCTTGTTCTGTTTTCTATTTACCTCGAAACATCTCTATTCGGCAGAACAGAAATTTATGTATATTTAATGGAACAGATTGATGATGATGATGATGATGATGATGGTTAACGTCCACTGAGACCAAATTGGTCTATCGGACCTATACTTTCTTAATTTCTAATTGTCTGGCTCCTTGTCTTTCTTGGCAAGATTGGTGATGTAGCTTTCTTTTTCTTCTCTATAGTCTTCCAACTTTCTTTATCTTGCATCTCCTTCATTTCTTCTGGTTCTTGGGACATTGGTGTCTTAGCTTTGCGATCTATTGTGTTCGTCCTTTTGGAGATAGTCAGAGAAGAAGTTTGGTCTAGGAGATCTGTTTTGCTGTTAAATGAAGATTTATTTTCCGCGTTATTCGAAACCGCATAACTGTCGATGCTTGAGGGGTTGTTAAGTTCACCTTTTTGTTGTTGGGCGGGGCTTTCCCCCTGCTCGTCTTGAGAATTTTTTCTATCTTGCTCGATTGCTTGTGATTAAGAGTTTTCTCAAGAGTATTCTTCTTGGATGACAGTGCAGTGTTCTTTTTGTGCTCCTTCCCACCATGTAGATATGTGGTGATTTTTTCTAGCAGAATTTTTCTGGGAAGCTTTTGGGAAATTTTTGCCAAGGTGGCCTATCTCAAAGCAAGATCGACATCTGAAGAGGACACTTTCATAATCGAGTTTCTGGTTCCACACATAGTCTTTACTTGTTAGGTGTATTTCAGCTGGGAATCCGGTGCTGAAGTCCATTTCCACACATATGCGTGCATATGTGGTTCTGACATATTCCTCTGTTTCTTGGCACCTGCAGTAAAATTTCCCAATTGCATTTCCAATGGCTTCTAGCGAAGAGAGATTCCAGAGATGCAAGGGTAGGTTTGGCAATCTCACCCAAACTGGTGCTGAGGTTATGACTGCTGTTGAGGGATCGAATGATGCGTACCATGGCCTCAAGAATAGGCCTGATTTTTCCGAAAACCAAGGGCCAGAATCTAGAATACATTGTCTGCTTTCACGGTTTTCAAAATCTACTATAAAGAAACCCCTAGCACAGGGGTAGATATTAATTGCATCAGGAATTAGAAGCTTCCATACCTCTGAGATCCAACTGTGGAGAGCTGTCAGCTGCGGCCAAAAACCATTGAATCGGCATACTAGGGCACTTTCAGAGAACTTCAAAGCCTCATCGAGTGAAGCCTGGACCAGCTGGACAGTGGGAGCTGGGGCTTCACTGACAATATGGGCAGGAGCTTGCCCCGAGGTAGATAGAGAGCCAGCAGCTATTTTCGCGAAGCTGGGAGCCATCTAGAAAATGTTATCCTTATCAAACGAAGTAACTTTGACTCTACGGAATTATGGTTTGCCGTAGGGTTGAAGCATACACGAAAGTTCTTAATCTGCGGACGTTCTGAATCTTCGAGCTTCTGGCGAATCGATTCTGTTAAGGGCCGCAGATCCTAGCCTTCAATACACTGTTAAAAAAGCAAGAGTGAACCACAAATCTAGAGTCTTTGCCACAAATGTCAGATCTAGACGAGCTGCAGAGCCGAAGATATCTGCTTAAACCGCAGAGCCGAAGAAATTCTGGGCCGCAGATGGAAAAATAATATAATTTCATCGTGATCGAAAATAATATAGTTTCACCGTGAGCTGCAGATGGAAAATAATATAGTTTTACCGTGAGCCGCAGGTGGAAAATAATATAGTTTTACCGCAGATCTAGACGAAGAGCCGAAGACTATTCGCAGAGCCGCAGAGACGAAGAGCCGAAGATACCCGCAAAGACCCGAAGATGGCAGCAGGGTTGGTGGGTGGAAGAGACCACAGCGATGAAGAGACCGCAGGGCAGAAGAGACCGCAACGATGAAGCAGAAGAGACCGCAGGGCAGAAGAGACCGCAGCGATGAAGCCGAAGATGGCAGCAATGGGGATCAATAGCTTTTAATTGCCAGGCAGATTTTACTCATCAAATGGAATCAGATGGAATTGGATAATGAAAATGAATTTTTAATTTTATTTAATTATAAAAATAGAGATAGAAATAACTTTATACACTAATATGCACATAACCAAAGACAAATACATTGGCAATCCACCTGAACCTACAACACTACATAAACATGTGGCGTCAATCAAGGGAAAACTTGTTGGTAAGCGTGTGGGGGCTTGCATGAAGCCCACGTGCCCCCTCTAGCCATTGTCGAATGCAGGTGTTTCTAGCATGCGCAGATCAAAGGGTCATAGGGATGAATCATCACTATGGGGAGCTAACGAACCTTGTCAGGTCAGTCAGGTTCCTAGTCAAGCCTGCAAGAAGATAGGTGAGCCTAAATGGTGGAAGTTCAAGGCCAAGATTTCAAACTCTAGCCGAACTGTAGCAGAAATATCCAGATTCTTGGGTAAGAATCATGCTATGCTATCACCTACCGCTTGAGGTTGTGTCATGGCTTATAGTTGATTGAAGACCAATGCAAACCATTCGAAGTTCGATATTGTTTTGGTTGGATTTTGCTTAATCACATGCGGATATAATGAAGTTACATTTAATTGAAGATTAAGTTGTAAATATAAGGGTGCATAGGAGTCAATTTACCTGCATACAAGTTAAGAATCAGCTGAAGCTGAATAAAAATAGGCACTTACAAAAATAGGCACTTACAAGATTTTGCTTATTTTGCATAGACTTCTTTTGTTAGCAATAACAATAAAGCCATGTATTTTGTACTAAATCCTATATATATTTCAACTGTCTCCTAAATTATTACCATGCTTATTTGAATGCTTTTAATTTGTTTTATCTAGTAAACATAATCTGAGATAACAATGGGTTCCTTTTAAATAGCCCTTATTCTAGCAGTTCTAAACCTGCAAAAGAAGTTGACTTCACGATCAACATATTTTGTACCTGTTTTACTATATGATGATATATGCAACCTTCATGAATATGTTGACTTTTTGTCATTTAGTAAAATATCTTGACTAGGTAGAAGAGAAAATCAAATCACAAGTTGAAATAATTGCGTTAAGATCTGCATTTCGTCGAGAAGTGGTTGAATGGTATAATTAAAAAAAAACTGGTAACAAACACGCCCTTGAACTGGGTGAACACATTAGATTTGGGTGAATAAATTAGAGCATGTAATGGACATCATTAACTCCGCCTTCTACCAAAATCTCACAACTTCTCTTAAATATCTATTATGACTATTGGGCTTTATTTGCAAGCAGCCATGAGACTCTGAGGAAACTCCTCGCGTAGTACAACCACTAGGGAATTTCCACACTACTTTTGAATTACAAGCTCTAGTTCACAGCATAATACTCTAATAACTGGTACAAGAACTGCATTTCCAACTTGTATGTACCTATTAAACATACAACAAACATTAGACGATAATGTCAAACTAAAATATGGTATTATAATACATAGGTCAACAAATTCCTTGAGTCCCATAACAATAGCTGCCAACTAATTTATAATAATCAGGCAACCCTTGTATGCAGGCATTTCCCGAACTGTGAGCACATGATCCTGTTCTGGGTGTAATATAACCTAAGAAAGAAAGCAAAGTAATTTGCAATTCCCTTGTTAATGATTATAACATGGAAGGTCCACCCAGTGGTTGTTGTAAAGTATCTTGTGAGAGGAACACTATAGTCCTATGAAGAACAAAACTCGCTTTTGATGTTGCAAGTGTTTTGAGTCCGCCGAAATCCATGCCGAGTCACAGGTAACCTACCAGGGTGACCAGAAAACATGAATCTTAATCTGGCTGACAAGTATAGTCAACAGAAAAACAAGAACAGGAAACACATAGAGGAATTACCCACCAAGGTGAGTCCTCGCTACATCAAGCCTGTGAAAAAGTTGAGTCCTCGCTGCATCAAGCCTGTGAAAAATGTAAACAATTCAGTCGAACAACTATAACCTGAAAATAAATGATCGAAGATGTTAATGCCAAATACTCATTAAATAGCAAATGAAAAACCAGAGTAGTATAGACAACAAAGCCACCACCATACCTGTGGATAGGTTCTCCGAGCTATAGCTGCCTCTGAGAGGTGAGAAGTCGACGTGGGAATACCCCAGTGAACGAGGAGGAGGAGCAGGGCGACGGTTAACCGAACCATTTAAACATTAGCAGCTTTTTCCGTGTTTATTCCCGTGATGAAGGGAATGCAAGTGTTTTGATACGAACTGTAATGGGTATTAATGATGTATTTATGAAGGCCAGAGAAGAAAACTAACGTGTCTCCGATACAACACGACGACATAGAGCAGAACAGATGCATTGCATACAGCGCCTCACTCTCCACGTCCCATGATTTCAAAGTGACTATTTTAAGTTTAATCAAAATATGCATTTTTGAATTTCAAACCGATTATCCTAAGTTCATGCAATCTCCCCGGCAATAAGAGCGGTAAGCTGAAAGTTTGGATAAAAGTTTGTTTGCAACCGTATAATCAATCGGTCGGGCAATAAGACCTCGAACACAAAACTTTGGATAAAACAAAACAAACGACGACATGTTTATTTAAAACATTGGTTAAATGATTCTGTACGCCCAAATTAATATGAAATTGCATCGATACCGATCGCTGTAGTCCCATGCTAAGGCAGGGACTAATAAGGGGTATATATGCTCAAGTGTCTCAACTTTGGGACAATTAGTACTATTTGTAAATAAGAAATATGAGACTTTAGTATTGTGCATTAATTTTGGCTAGTTGAACAAAATTGTTATGAGGATTTTAATTTTGGGATCTCATATTTGTGAAAGTAAAGCCAAACAAAATTTCACTAAAGTTCGAAAGCTTCATCAATCTAGTAATAAGGTATTATAGTGCATTTGAAATATTGGATAACATTTCACCAGTTGCATTCATGATCCATTTCCTACTATCATAAAAGTGTATAATTTGTTTCATGTTTCATTATTGAAAAATTATGTACATGATCTAAAAAATATCGTTTATTGAAATATGATTTAAGTGGATCTCAAAGGATCATTTCACATGTAGTTATTGTGTGAAATGGATAGGAAGGGCACAATATTCAAGAATAGAATCAATGCGTAGGTAAAGGTCTAGTGGATGTACTAAAACCATAAATAAGTGACATGGGAGGGATAAGACGTGAATTACGAGGAATACTCGTATTTGTTTTGAAATTTTAATGCAAGAAATTATTGTCTATAATGGTGATGTTCACCAAGGTCCATGTAAAAATCACGGGGGCAGGGGAACAAACACCCCTTGTTTTGATGCCCATAATAGTAAATCATTTCTTTAGATGGTGAGTGGACAAATATAATTAAGATAATATGCAAATGGTACATTGAACATAATAATAATAAAAATATATCAAAGGAAACAAATGGAGAAGGATGAAAACATGGGGGCTATTACTCCATGAGAGAGGAAATAAAGGGGGATTAAAAGGGTTGAAAGGGAAAAATAAAGATAATATTGTTTTCTTTTCGGCTCAAGTCCTTATAACTTGAATTTATTGGTTTGTTCATTTATGTTTCATTGAGCCTTTATACCTTGGGATTAGTTTCGAAAAGAGAAATGTGTACCTTTCATGCACACGTATGGGTTATTATGGGCATGTAAATATATTCCATAGTTTTAGGAAGGTAAAAGGATATTGGATACTCATTCTACTAGACATCTTGCCTTAGAGCCTAATCTACTACACTAATGTTGTAAGTGAAATTATGGGAAATGAAGCCATGGAAAATTATGATTGTATCTAAGGAAAAATGTTGTCGTTGAGAAAACCAATTATAGATAATAATCATTAGAGTAAAAAATAGTGATATTGCATGGTTGTTATATGGTAGTGCCATGAAAGGGAGTGGGATAGCCTAAAGGGATTTGTGGAAAAGAAGGGGATTCTATTTCATGGGATGTGTACATTGATGAGGAAAGAGGGCTAATGGATTGGGATGGATATAAGAGTTTGTATATGGTGAATTTCTATGAATTGGATTATGTGGAAGAGTTGGATATAATCATAGCATAATTCATCATTTTGGACTCATAGTAATACCTTATGGGTGGCCCTATTGTAGATAGATTAAGAGCAACAAATATCCTATGGTTAGGTGGAATGCACACTATTTATAACTAGTTGGTGAATGAATTCATAGAAAGATACTTGTTATGAATCAATTATGATTATGATGATTTAATATTTATTTATTTTAATAATTTGTTAATGGTTATTAAATTTTGTTTCTATAAATAAATATACATCTATACCTATGAATAATTTAATTGTGTCTGTGTGAAATCACATTGTCATATATGCATGCACTAATTAATCAACAATAAGACAACGAAGAAATTTGGTACTAAATATAGAATCAATGTGATTGAATATATCATGAATGTTGGATATGTTATAGAATTATATGAAATAAATAAATTGAGTGGAAGATTTATGGTTTCCAAGAGTACCTCATATCCTCAACAATGGAAAAAGGGTAATGGATATATTACAATTTTGAAAATATGAATGTCAATGACGAACCTATGATAGAAGACTCTAAAATCAGTTTTAGGGAATTTTTGTAAGAGATATATCCATTTGAACCATGGGTCTCCTAATTTGTAAATATCCTCCCTTACCCAAGGGTTTTGGTTAATATATTTGTTTAAAGTAAAGCATATTTTCAATGCCAAGGTTTAAATTATAATGAAAATGAAGTAGTTTCTTAAGCCTTATATAAGCCCTGTGTTAACCCTAAAAACCCTTACTAAGCCCTAAATATAATGATTACATTTATATTGTTATGTTTTTATCTAGGCTATGCTAGGCATTTGTTATATTCTTTCCATGACTAGTCACACATGCATAGGGGTCACAAGGGGGGCAATATTCCCCCCCAGTCGGGGTTTTCATAGGGTGGTGGTAGCCCCGCTACCCAAGATTTTTTTTCTTCTTCTATATTTATGGGGACCCAAGGATGGGAGGTAGACCCAAAGATGGTGGGAGGACCTACCCATGGTTTTATGCATGGGTTTTGCACATGGTTTTGGGCATGATCGTTTTCTACCGATGGTATATTGTAGATCTGGTTAAGGGAGCTATGGTTATGTTCTAATACAAGGTTAATGGATTGGGGTTTATGAATGCTTCGACATTTATATCTATGTATTGTAATGTTGAAAGGAATATAATGAAAAATCAATTGGGTAGTCTCAGTTTTGGGATTCATGGGAAAATCTCTGTGTATTTGTTTTATGCTCTTGTCATTGTATATTTTCTATTTTTTTTTAAGAATTCATTTGCAGGTAATTTATGTACATGGTTAAAACTTGCAAGCTAGAACCTTTCATGATCCCATATTATTATAGTTGTTACACCCTTTATCTCCTATATATATACTAAGAAGACTTGGTCATATGGTAATCAAACCTTATCTTATACAATGTATTTATTGTAAAAGGATCTCCCCCCCTCGAAGTGGATTGTAACTATTGGTTAATTATCATTTTTAAAATGCAAGGTTCATAAAATTTGGAACTAAAACATAAGAACCTAGGGTTTTTCTACTTCAAACATGTCAATCTAATATTTCCTTTATAACGATTTCCAAGATGTTTTAGATGGTGAAATTTTGAGAGTATTGAGAAGAGATATTGGGAAATGTGTTGTTAAAATTTCATATTTTTTGCTATAATTTTAGAGATATATGATGTGGAAATTAGGGTTTTGGATTGGTTTTGAAATCTATTTCAAGTGATTCATCTCAAAATTTTCACTATATTTTTTTTCTAAGACATTTCTAATAGTGAAATTTGGAAAAATTGAGAAGACATCACAAGCTTCATATGGTAAAATCATCATATTATGGTTCATTATTCAAATATATAAACTATGGAATGTAAGGTTTGTGAATGATATTGAAACTAGTTTCTAGGAAGTGATGATGGACATTTTGCCAGAATTTATTTTCTAGAAAGCTTTAGAATTTAAAGTTTTTAGGATGCTGAGAAGATATCTTCAAAAAAGCCTAGTAACAATTTCATATTTTAGGTCACTATAATTTCATAGATATACCAGTGAAGGGTCCTAAAATCAGTTTCAAATAAGTAAGCTTGGCATTTAGTTATAACATATTTTTGTGATATCTTAGACTATAAAATTTTGAGAGATATAAAGATACATAATCGAGTACCTTAGGTAAAATTTTCAGAATTTTATTTGAATAATTGGACATGTGGCATGCTATAGAATATTTCGCTTCAGAAGAGGTCAATAATCAACAAGTTTTGGGAAAGTTACCATAGCTCCAATTGGCACATTGAATTCTAGCGAGACCTTTGAAATAAAAAAGAAGACATACCATAGTATTTATACAAAAAGTTCAAATTCAAAAGGGCTCAAAGCTCATAGATATATGAAGAAAAATTTCAACCATTTATATATTCACCATATTAAGGTTCTAAAGGTTTGTAACTTCCAAGTGACATGTTTTTTAATTATAAGATCCAAATTTTTTTGGTGAATGAAATTTGTGGTAAACAGTAATATTACTATGCCTCCATAGAAAGCTATTACACCAATTAGGCCTCCTGAAGGTTCATCCAAGACTTATGAATAAAGTGAAGAAAAACAATTTAGTTTCTCTCAATTAGAGAAGATATTTAATGAAATGGATGGTAGTTAGTTGAAAAAGGTGGATTTATCAGGTTCTCAAGAAACCTTAAAAGAGTGGATGAAATGGAAAAGAATATGGATGAAATACAAATTATGATGGATGCAATGGAAAATAAGATGAATGAAAACAAGGAAGATATATAAAATCCCATGAATACCATTGAAAATCTTCTCTTAGAGAGGCTTCCTAAAAGGGATATTGAGATAAAAGGAAATCATGCAAATACAAAGGAAAATAGTTTTGGAATGCAACCACATATGGGGATTATTTTAGCACAATTGGAGAGCACAAATATTAAATCACAGAAGCATAATAATGATTTTCACTCTCAAATCCACATCATCAAGGCTTCAAGTCATCACCAAGGACCTACTACAATGTGAAGATTGATATGAGTAAGATTTATTGTTATGATCCTATAATAGGGATACTCTAGGTGGGATAATACTTTGGTCTACAGCAAGTGGAATCCTTACAAAAGATAAATATTATTGTTATGCTTTTAGAAAAAGATCAACATGTATGGTATCAATGAATTTGAGAAAAGAAAAATGATTCTATTATATTTTGGTCCATTTTTAAGGAAAAATTCAAAGCACATTATGGGGATATTAAGAGAAATAAACTTGTTAGTCAATTGATAAATATTCAATAAAATGGTTTAGTTAGAAAGCACACTCAAAAATTCCAAAAGTTGAGTCTTAGGATAGAGTATATTTCAAAGTATAATTTTTAGACCTCTTTATGGGAACTTTAAAGAAAAATGATCCAACATGAGGTGCATCTCTTTGAACCTAAATCCTTAGAACATGGTTTTAGTTTAGAAAGGAAAATTGAAAGTGAAAATATGGCTACTAGAAAATTGGTCAATAATAGATATAGATAACATCATGCTCCATTTCCTAAATTGATAATATTGGAACCTCAACGATTGTATGAAAGAAGAGAAAAGGGACTATGTTTCTCTTGTGAAAACAAGTACAGTAACGGGCATAAATGTTGTTTATTCTACATACACTATGAATATGAATAAAATCAAGAATTAGGACCGTCAAAATATATAGATCTAGAAGAGACTATTCCAACAATATCTTGTCATGCATTAGTTTTCTGCAGTACTCAAAAAACACTCAAGCTAGAAGGATATATCAAAAATAAAAAAGGTAACAATGTTGATTGATTTAGGTAGTATGCATAACTTCATTAATTACAGATTTGAAAAACTTCTTAACTATTTTGTACATCCATCACCATAATTTAAATTAATGATTTCATATGTAGGTATCGTATATTGTTCAGGGAAGTTCCATAGTATTAAACAGAAACTCGGGGAGTATTTATGAGATAGTCCCATGATAGAAATCCAAATGGGTGGTATTCATGTTATATTATGGGTCTAATGGTTACAATCCTTGGGAATAGTGACCCTTAATTTTCAAGATATTTTCATGATATTTTACTCATAAGGAAAGGAAACAAGGCTTAGATGTATCCAAGGAAAAACATGAAATGTTATTATGTAAAAAATTCTCCTATGTGGATAGAGAAAAACACCCTAGACCTAGTGGCTAACCTAGTAACAATAAGGGGGAAAATCAGACTTATATTCCTTCAGAGAAATTAACATGAAGAAGAAGGAGGACTTACATGGATTTCAAATTCTCTTTGTCCTCACTTGAACTTTCTTTCTCCTACTCCAAGTGCTTTGATCTACACCTGCAACATAAACAAGAAAAGAAAATACTACACACACAAGTAAATCTATGCTAATTCCTCCATTCAATGAATCATAAACATTGAAATAATGTTGTAATCATATATGGTACAAATGTATAAGCAAACAAGAGAAATGTGCATTAAATGGATTAGGAGTAGTTACAATCCAGTGATTAATGACTTGTAGATGTCCCCCCAAGCCAATGTACTCCTTCCTTTCTCTCAAGGAAATCTCCAATCCTCCACCCAAGGAGCATAGGTGATTTTTATTTAATCTCATTCCAACAAAATAAGGATGCAAGTAAGGTCCTATAAAGCCAACCATGAGCTCTTAGAAGAGGGTAAATTTATAGGATGAAATGGTAGTTTTTGGTTCTACCAATCTAGGCTTGAGATCCATGAAAGGTGGGAAATGAGCTTAAGAGATGAAGGTAATTCCATGATTGTAAGAGTTTGAAGTCATTTTCTATAGTAAATGGTTGAAACTACTTCAAAATATTCTAGAAGTGGAATCTTCGATATAAAATATCACTTTTCCCAAAAATTTATAACCAACGCACCTACAGTAACTGGAAGACTACAGTGACAACTCTTTTGTTTAATTCTGCAACTTCTTTCAGGTGCAGGGGCACAATTATGGTACCCGCGTTGGTCCTAGAATCAAGGATTTTGACCTTACTTTCTAGTTTATCTTGTACTTCCAGGAAGAGAATGATTAAAGCTTTGTGGGTGATGATTGCAAGCTAATAAATGATGATGATTAACTTGGTTTATAGGTCATTAGGTCCAACATAATAGAATAAATAAAGTATTCCAGGTAACCCAAGTACGACGAAGTAATCAAAGTGTAACACTTAAGTGAGACAAAATGGTCTATAACAAAGATGATAATCTCTAATAGCATGAAAAAATTACTAAAAAATGGATATGATGGTGTAATTTCAAATTGTTTTCATCAAATGTTCAAACATCTATTTCCTATGCTCCAATGTATCTCCAAAACATTTTCAACAATAATTCCAAGGTATTTGGACAGATGCCTAAGGGTATTCCACCTAATCAAGATCATTACCATGGAATCCATTTTCAACATAGAAGTATACCATCTAACATTAAGCCTTATATGTATCCATATGCATAGAAGAGTGATATTAAGAATATGGTTCAAAAAATGTTAGAGAGTGGCATCAATCAACCTAGATAGAGTGCTTTCAGTTCATTAGTGATGATGGTTATAAAAAAGGATGGTGTTAGTGTCAGACTTTGAAGCCTTCCATCAGTGATCAAATATGCTCTTACAAAGTGGTCTCAGGGTGTCAAAGTCAAATTTTGTTATTTCAGTGAGTCTTCAAGTAAAATTTGGTTACTAGGTATTATGTCTAGGGTTGATTTCACTCCTTCCAAAGTCTTCCAAGTATTGGTCCATGTCACCATTCAGCTTAGTATAATGTCATTAAAAGAGTTTTCATCATCATTTTAGGTTCCAATGGGTCATTTTACACCTTGTTTATGCTTCAGTTGTACTTGGGTAAGCCTCATTTCCCTCTCCTAGGGTTTTGAAGGTAATTTTTCATGGATGGTCAAATCATCAACAAAACTTGTATCCTGATGCTTATTCACATTCCCCTATCCTTAATATACCTTCTTAAATTCTTCCCATCACTCATATCCCACAAATTCATCATTTTCCCACAAACCCTAGCTTATTGCTACAATTTGACAATTTTCTATGCTAGGCCTGTGTTTTGACCTTTTGAACCCCTTCCCCTCACTCAATATTTTAAATTCTTCTTTCCCCTAATTCCTAAAATCCCTCCCTACTTCCTAAAATTTTCTCAAGAATTTAGAAGCCCCTTATCCCCTTCGTTTCCCTTCATTTCCACAAATCCCCTGTTCCACACATCGGGATAGGTTTTATTCAAATGATGTTTATGAGAAAGAGAATATGAATTTGAAAAACATGAGAGGGTTTTTTTCTATAATTAACCCAAGAAGAAAAACCTTTTTCATTTTTTACACAAGTTTCATGGTTTGGGAGAAATGTCAAAAATATCGTTGCGTCAGGAGAGTTGCTGCACCTTTGGAGTGACCTTGGTAACATCAAATTTTATCCTTGGTGGAATTCCCAAATTACTTTCTTGATGAGTCACATAATAATTAGACACAAAGAGTTTTCCAATGAGCTATCATGAGCTCAATTTGGAGTTGAGGAAGACGTTCCAAAGTTGACTGCAACAACACTCTGCATTCAGGTAGTCGCCTTCTGCACATTTTGACCAGTCTTGGGAGATTTGACGTTTGACAGGGAAAATGAATTCCAAATTTACAAATTCAAGATGTTCTGGAAAGAGGACTCAACAAGATTTCCAATGCACTATCACATGCCCAATTTGAACACAGGGAAGGCCTTAAAACATTGTCTGCAAAAAGGCGCTACGCATCAGGGAGGCGCTATGCATCAAAGCCAAACTTCCTTCAGAAAAATACAAGGGCACTGTGCATCAGAGAGGCACTACACATTGGGTTTAGGGAACTGCGCATTGACCTATGAGGCTCCAAAACCACCAAATTTCATCTCCAATCACCCTAATTTCTGCATTTTCCTTCTAAACAAGTAAATACACTCACTTTTGAGCTTAGATAGGGTTATCATGCTTGAGATATGTTATTTTGCCTCCTAAGACTCAAACCCTAGTTTGTCTTTCTACCTTATTTTTCACCATTGAAAACTGTTGTTCCTTGTCTCAATATTCCCATTTTCACTTTCCCTAAACCTACCCTTTAATCCTATCTCACTTCACTCATATTCCCTTCCCCCATTTCCCTATTAAAATTAACCCTTTATCAAACCCTAAACTCCCTCACATCAAACCCTAGCTCCCTTATAAACCCCACTTACCCTCTTATTTGACTCCATCATTATTTGCCTTTTATAAATATCTTCATACTCATCTTTCCCTAACCTAATTATCCACCATTCATCAAACCATCCCAAGAGAGACAAACATGGAGAGGGACAGTGACTATGATTTTGAAGAGGACACCCTAAGTGACAGCTCGAGGGAAAGGATCTTGCAGCATCTTGACAAAGGAAAAGGAAAGGTTATAGAAGAGGAGCTTGGTGATGATGTTGAGAGGGATTTTCATCTTGAGGAGCATGATTCTGATGTGCCACCTCATCATACTTAGGTAATAGACCTAGATAGCCCTTCTTTTGATCAAAGAATGCTTTTGAAAGAACATGAGGCTTACATTAACATGCTAGAGGACAAGATAGCTTGAGGAAGTTATATTATCAATTACCTAGAGCAGGGGAATAAAAATTTAGAGTGTAAACAAAGCCAAATGGAGTTAGAGATGCTAAAAATTCAACGACAAAGCAACAAAGAGCATCTGGTTCCCTTGACTCCTATTGAACAAGAAGTGGAGCATGATAGAGAGATATGGCTTGAAAGGGGAAATATCCACCTTGAGGGCCTTCTGAAGAAAGAAAATAGAGACAACAAGATGCTAAGGCATATGGCACATCATTATTTGACCCGAAATAGAGTATGTGACAAGAGGATCAAACACCTTAAGGCAAGATTAAGGAGGGCATTAAAAGGCAAAAAGAAGGATGAAAAGCTCAACATTTTGGCTGATGTGACTTTAGCCAAAAAAAGTTACCCATGGTGTAGCTTTGAGCCAAAATTGGGAAAATTTTGAGACAATTTTGTCATTTTCCAATTTTTGAATTAGAAACATAGAAAATTCCTGTTGATGCACAGTGCCACCGGCACTGTGCATTGAATTGGTGCATCCTCTTGATGAATGGCTTATAGATTTGGATTCAGCATCAAAAAATAAGAAAACCCAGAAAATTTCATCAATTTTGGAGAAGATCTTGGCCACCAAAAGGGAAACAAACGCTCAAAAAATGCCCTCTCTGCCACTTTTTGGACCCATAGGAAGCAGTCTTGGGAGAATTGATTTTTGAAGGGGCAAGTCAACTCCAAATCAGGACATCCAAGATGTTCTAGAAACTAGATAGGCATAGATTTCCAACAAGCTATCTTGGGCCTGATTTGGATGAGTGGCAGGCCTCCAAAAGCTTCCCTAAAGTGGCACTATGCATCAGGCTCACGACGTTGCGCATCAGGCAAATTTTTGTCAATTTTGCCTAAAAGTCAAATTTTGCTTAGTTTCTTCAACAATTGGCTTCTTCTTATTTTCTTGGTAAATTTTGCATGGTAAATGATGTAATATGATATAAATATTGATGGAAAACACTCAATGGGGTAGATACATCAAATCAAAAGTGGTTTTGAATTCAATGTATCAGTTTCCTTAGTTTTAGAGGCAAGTTGTTCCACTACCTATTTTCTTGTTCCTAGTTTAGATGTTGTTGAAACAACTTCTTGACTCATGGATTTGACCCTAGATGACTAGAATGAGTTGTTTTATGTCTATATTATGTTTTCTCTTAGTCATTTGAAAAGGTTGGACTCTTTTGGAAGTGGTGCACTCATTGTATACTTGTATCAATAGTTTCGCAAGGAGTAAAACCAGGGTTTGCAGCTATTTTTGTGGGATTATTGTGATACCGTGTTTTTGTAATGTTTCTTCTTCTATAATGAGTTTTTCTTACGTGTTATATGTTTCAAAACTTTTTCCATTCTTCTAAACTAAATGAATCAAGATAAATAGGCAAAATACATTGATAAGAATGCTTTTCCTTGGGAATGCATTTAGTTATTAATGTTTTCAGTAGTTAGAAGAAGATTCATGGTCTCCACATGCCCTCCTCAGCCCCTCAGCAGTCTTGAACCAACCATCTCACTTGATTACTAGTGCATAAACACTTATCTATCTTGTCCCACAGAAGATGTGTACATCCCTGATTGGATTTCCCAGACCTAAGCTGCCTGCTCCATTTGATCCAACAACCAAACCTTCAAAATCAAACAAAAAAACCCTAGAGCTACTATACCTAGCCTCAAAACTATTCTTATTTCAATCATCTCAACTGAGATTGACAAGGAGAGAGCCATCTCCCGACCTGGTAGGGCTAGCTACCAGGTTAAGCGTGATTTGTGGTTATCCTAAGATTGCCTCCCTTTAGCCTGAGGCTGATCTAGGCTCTAACATAGTGGCGACCATACTGGGGAACATAGTTTTATGTTCCTCAGAAAATGTAACAAGTTCAGATCTGATTGTTGATGGTGGACAACGATTAGACATAAGAAGGCTAAAATCATTCATCTGGCGACTCCAAATCAGTTTTGAGATCAGATCCAAGGACTCCACTAGAGGATGAACTTGACCAACAAAAACATGAAAGTACAATATGGAAATATCAGGTATTCAAGTTGGAATTTCATCCAAGACATTATGTTCTTCGTTATAAATTATTTCTTCTCTTTTCTCGAGAATGTCAAGATGTCTTTACAAAGTATATTGTATTTGAGGAAAGATCCTAGATCTGCATTTGATTCTTTCCCTTTGAAGATTGTGGATACAAAATATGCGCATGCCTTTGATCTTGATCAAGACCCTTCTTCTCAATTTTATGATGATCGTCTTCAAACTGATGAGCCTCAAGAGACAAAGACTAATTCTACACCTTCTGTACGTATTCCTATACCTTGTAAAATTCCAAATAGATACAAGCCTCTGATTTTACCTCCTATATCCCATGCTTTCCCTAAAAATCATTACCTATATCTACCAAGATTTGATGGTGAATGTGACAACATCACTGCTGAGAGATATGTACTGAATTTTGAGTCTTTTCTTGACCTTTTTGAAGTTGATGAAGAGGATGTTAGTATTAGGAGTTTTGCTCTTTCTTTGCAAGGCAAAGTCTAGAGCTGGTTCAAAACCCTACTTGATGCGAGCATTTCAGATTTACAGAGTTTGCCAAAGTTTTCCTTGACAAGTGGGTGGTCAGAAAAAACCCTTTATTGATTACAAAAGAGTATAACTAACTAAAAAGATTGCCAGGGGAGATAGTACAATAGTTTTTTGCCAGGGTTAACCAAGTCTATTTTTCGATGCCAGTTAATATAATACATCCTCCTGGATCCGCTCTCTTGCACTAACCATATTCCTTTGATCCGGAAATGGAGTTTCAGCTGAGAGAAAGGAACCTTGCAACACTTGAAGAGATGCAAAAAAATATTGTAGATGTAAAGCCTAATTTGCTGATCAGAAGGGCAAAGTTGAAGGAAGAAGAGATGAAGAACATAGATCCAGAGGAGTCGACATCTTTAGAGGTAAAGCTTGACATTTTGGTAAGTGTAGTGGAAAAGATGATGCAAAGGGTCACCACAAGGAATGAGTACAATGTTCAACACCATGGCTTGCTGATTGAAGAGGAACAAGTTGTTGATCCAAAAGATTTTCTTTATTATCCCAATTGTCATAGACCTGATAATGATTGTTTTATAGATCATCTTGGAGAAGAGAGATCTGTTGATATGACATGTATGCTTGATGATGTGTGTTTTACTGATGGTTTGCCTCAGTTTGATCAGTGTGATGATGATTATGCCCTCCAAACAGAAGCTAGTTTTGCAAATTAATCATCTGCTGGTTTGTGGAAGGAGGAAGTCCACGTTAAGTAGCTCAAATACAGTGATTAGCCGATGCATATTAGCTATGGAAGTGAGGAGGAAAGTGCACCAAAATTTGAAGTTAGTGAAGGATCTTTGCCTTTTTGTTTTGCTTTGTTTCAGATAATCAGAGACAACTTTCATTCAATTAGAAATCAATTATCGATAAGTTTTGATCTGGACTATCTAGAGGGCAATGATATCCTTGTTCAAGACTTCTTGTATCTAGATTTGTAGCTACCGAATGCCATTGACTGTCAAGTTGCAGATGAAGACTTGGAAGCTGGAACATATGATCAAATGATGCAAGATGATTCCGTACCATTCTGTTTCGAATAATTTCATTTTTTGAAGGGAAATTTGAATAGTATATCTTCTATAAAGGATGAGAAACCTATAGAAAATCATGCCATCTCATTGGAACAAATCGAAAATTGGTTGCAACAGTCTTTTCAAGTTTTTCACAATCCAATAGCTGATGTGTTGGATGATGTCTGTAGTCAAAGTCCTTCTCCACTAACTAACTGTGATATCGAAACAAGTATTGATAAAAACTTGATCCAACAACCGATTTCTTTGTCATTTTTAGCAGGAGTCTCATCACAATGCTTAGACGAAAGTTTGTATTCATGGTATGAGGAGGAGAAAAGTAATCCATCGGATGAGCTAAGTCCCAGTGAACATGAATTTCAAGATCCTTATGCAGTATTTTTGGAGTTGAATAGAGAATCCATATTATTCCATGAATCTGTTTACAAGTTTTCATGGAAGTTTCCTTTCAGTAGTTCTCTCTTGTTGTTCATAAGAAAGCACTTGTGAAGAATTCAAACAACAGCTAGAATGCTTACTTGGTTGCATTGGTTGTTTCATTTCACATGATCAGGTAATGAATGGAACAGTTAGAGTAGGTTTTATTGAATCAGCTCCATTTTGAGCATATTTTCTAGTTTTTTAGTTGTGCTTTAGTATTGAGTCAGTTTCAAGTCAGTTTGTGTCTTTGAGTCGTCAGTTTTCAGTCATCTGTTTCAGTCTGTGTTTTTGACTCCTTGCCCAATGGATAAAGCTACTTGGTCTACGGTGTTCTTGGCACCTCCAAGGAGCTACCATAGCCAATGGAGCCAATGTTAGTGTCACCCTTTGAAGCCTTCCATCAGTGATGAAATATGCTCTTACAAAGTGGTCTCAGGGTGTCAAAGTCAAATTTTGTCATTTCAATGAGTCTTCAAGTAAAATTTGGTTACCAGGTATTAGGTCTAGGGTTGTTTTCACTCCTTCCAAATCCTTCCAAGTATTGGCCCAAGTCACTATTTAGCCTAGTGTACCATCATTCAAAGAGTTGTCATCATCATTTCAGGTTCCAATGGGTCATTTTACACCTTGTTCATGCTTCAGTTGTACTTGGGTAAGCCTCATTTCCCTCTCCTAGGGTTTTGAAGGTAATTTTTCTTGGATGGTAAAATCATCAACAAAAATTGTATCCCGATGCTCATACACATTCCCCTATCCTTAATATACCTTCTTAAATGCTTCCCATCACTCATATCCCTCAAATTCATCATTTTCCCACAAACCCTAGCTTATTGCTACAATTTGACAATTTTCTAGGCTAGGCCTGTGTTTTGACCTTTTGAACCACTTCCCCTCACTCAATCTTTGAAATTCCACTTTCCCTTGATTCCTAATATCCCTTCCTACATCCTAAAATTTTCTCAAGAATTTAGAAGCCCCTTATCCCCTTCATTTCCCTTCATTTTCACAAATACCTTGTTCCACACATTGGGATAGGTTTTATTCAAATGATGTTTCTGAGAAAGAGAAGATGAATTTGAAAAAATTTAGAGAGGTTTTTATCCATAAAATACCCAAGAAGAAAAAATGTTTTCAATTTTTACACAGGTTTCATGGATTGGGAGAAATGTGACAAATATCGTTGCCTGAGGAGAGTTGTTGCACCTCTGGAGTGACCTTGGTAAAATAATTTTTTCTCCTAGATTGAATGCCAAAATGACTTTATTGATGAGTCAAATGATAATTAGACACAAAGATATTTCCAATGAGCTGTCATGAGCTCAATTGGGAGTTGCGAAAGACCTTCAAAAGTTGACTACAACAGTACTTTGCATTCAGGCAGTCGCCTTCTGCACATTTTGACAAGTCTTAGAAGATTTGACTTTTGACAAGGAAAATGAACTCCAAATTTAAAAATTAAAGATGTTCGAGAAGGTAGACTCGAAAATCTTTCCAACGCACTATCACATGCCCAATGTGAACACCAGGAAGGCCTTAAAAAGTCGTCTGCAAAAAGGGGTTGCGCATTAGGGAGGTGCTAGGCATCAGAGCCAAACTTCCTTCAGAAAAATACAAGGGCGTTGCACATCAGGGAGTTGCTGTGCATTGGGTTTAGGATGCTACAAATTGACCTGTGAGGCTCCAAAACCACCAAATTTCATCTCTAATCACCCTAATTGCTGCATTTTCCTTCTAAACAAGTAAGTACACACACTTTTGAGCTTAAATAGGGTTTTCATGCTTGAGATATGTCTTTTTTCCTCCTAAGACCCAAACCCTAGTTTGTCTTTCTACCTTATTTTTCACCATTGCAAAATATTGCTCCTTGTTTCAATATTCCCATTTTCACTTGCCCTAAACCTACCCTTCAATCCTATCTCACTTCACTCATATTCCCTTCCCCCATTTCCCTATTAAAATTAACCCCTTTATCAAACCCTAAACTCCCTCACATCAAACCCTAGCTCCCTTATAAACCCCACTTACCCTCTTATTTCACTCCATCACTATTTCCCTTTTATAAATCTCTTCATACTCAACTTTCCCTAACCTAATTATCCACCATTCATCAAACCATCCCAAGAGAGACAAACATGGAGATGGACAGTGACTATGATTTTGAGGAGGACACCCTAAGTAATAGCTCTAGGGAAAGGGCCTTGCAGCAACTTGACAAAGGAAAAGGAAAGGATATAGAGGAGGAGCTTGGTCATGATGTTGAGAGGGATTTTTAGCTTGAGGAGCATGATTCTAATGTGCCACCTCATCATACTCAGGTAATAGACCTAGATAGCCCTTCTTTTGATCAAAGAATTCTTTTGAAAGAACAAGAGGCTTACATTAACATGCTAGAGGACAAGATAGCTCGAGGAAGATATATTATCAATTACCTAGAGTAGGAGAATACGTAGTTAGAGGGTAAACAAAGCCAAATGGAGTTAGAGATGCTAAAAATTCAATGGCAAAGCAACAAAGAGCATCTGGTTCCCTTGACTCCTATTGAATAAGAAGTGGAGCATGATAGAGAGATATGGCTTGAAAGGGGAAATATCCACCTTGAGGGCCTTCTGAAGAAAGCAAATAGAGACAACAAGATGCTAAGGCATATGGCACATCATTATTTGACCCAAAATAAAGTATGCGACAAGAGGATCAAGCACCTCAAGGCAAGATTAAGGAAGGCCTTAAAAGGAAAAAAGAAGGATGAAAAGCTAAACATTTTGGCTGATGTGACTTTAGCCCAACAAAGTAACCCATGATGTAGCTTTGAGCTAAAATTGGGAAAATTTTGAGACAATTTTGTCATTTTCCAATTTTTTGACTTAGAAACATAGAAAATTCCAGCTGAGCATTGAATTGGTGCAGCCTCTTGAAAAATGGCTTATAAATTTGGATTCAGCATCAAAAAATAAGAAAACCTATAAATTTTCATCAATTTTGGAGAAGATCTTGGCCACCAAAAGGGTAAAAAACACTCAAAAGTTGCCCTCTCTGCCACTTTTTGGACCCAGAGGAAGCAGTCTTGGGAGAATTGAATTTTGAAGCGGAAAATCAACTCCAAATCAGGAAATTCAAGATGTTCCAAAACTCGACAGGTAGAGCTTTCCAACAAGCTATCTTGGGCCTGAATTGGATGAGTGGAAGGCCTCCAAAAGCTTCCCTAAAGTGGCATTGTGCATCAGGCTCAGGTTGCTGCGCATTAGGCAATTTTTTATCAATTTGCCCTAAAAGTAAAATTTCGCCTAGTTTCTTCAACAGTTGACTTCTTCTTCTTTTCTCGGTAAACTTTGCATGGTAAATGATGTAATATGATGTAAATATTGATGGAAAACACTTGATGGGGTAGATACATCAAATCAAAAGTGGTTTTGAACTGAATGTATCAGTTTCCTTAGTTTTAGAGGCAAGCTGTTCCACTGCCTATTTTCTTGTTCCTAGTTTGGATGTTGTTGAAATAGCTCCTTGACTCATGGATTCAACCCCTGATCACTAGCATGAGTTATTTGATGCCTATATTATGTTTTCTCTTAGTCATTTGAAAAGGTTGGTCTCTTTTGGAAGTGGTGCACTCATTGTATACTTGTATTAGCAGTTTGGCAAGGAATAAAACCTGGTTTTGTAGCTATTTTTGTGGGATTCTTGTGATACTCTGTTTTTGTATTGTTTCTTCTTCTGTAATGCCTTTTTTTTATGTGTTATGGGTTTCAAAACCTTTTCCATTCTTCTAAGCTAAATGAATCAAGATAAATAGGCAAAATACATTGATAATAGTGATTTGCCTTGGGAATTCATTTAGTTCTTAATGTTTTCAGCAGTTTGAAGAGGATTCATGGTCTCCACATGCCCTCCTCAGCCCCTCAATAGCCTTGAACCAACCATCTCACTTGATTTCTAGTGCATAAACAATTATCTATCTCGCCCCACAGAACATGTCTGCATCCCTGATTGGATTTCCTAGAATTAAGCTGCCTACTCCATTTGATCCAGCAAACAAACCTTCAAAATAAAACAAAAAAACATTAGAGCTACTATACGTAGCCTAAAATCTATTCTTATTTCAATCATCTCAACTGAGATTTACAAGGAGAGAGCCCTCTCCCGACCTAGTAGGGCTAGCTACTAGGTTAAGCGTGGTTTATGGTTATCCTAAGATTGTCTCCCTTCAGCTTGAGGTCGATCTAGGCTCTAACCGATGGTTCATGATGTATGTTTCCAAATTATAGACTTCTAAAAAAAATGAAAATCAAAGATAATTTTCCTATCCTTATAATTGATGAATTATTAGTTTAATTTCATTGAGTAATTTTATTTACTAATTTATACCTCCATTATAGGTATAATGAAATTAGAATAAGGTAAGAAGGAATTCCAAAAACAACATCTACAACACATGAAGGTCATTATTTTTTTTTGTTATGCCATTTGGATTTAGTAACAAACTTTCAACTTTTCAAACCCTTTCTTGGGAAATCTATGTTAGTATTTTTTGATGACATAATAATCTATAAAAAATCTTGGGAAGAACATCTACAACGTGTTAACAGAGTCTTAACACAATTGGAAGAGTGACAACTACACGTAAATCCTTCCAAGCATTCCTTTTGGGGTTAAATAAGTGGTGTACTTGGATCATATTGTATCCCATGAAGATGTCAAAATGGACCTTAACAAAATCAAATCTATGAGAGAATGACCAATCCCCAAGATCTTGAATAAACTGAAATTATTCTTAGGATTGAGATGATATTGCCACAATTTTGTCAGGAATTATGGTCAAATACCAACACGTCTGTCAAAATTATTAAATAAGGAAAAAAATTCTTGGACTAAATAAGCAACCAAAGCTCTTGAAAAGCTTGAAAGGATATGCATACATACAACACCCACACCAAGCACACCTGATTTCACAAAAACATTCATTATGCAGTGTCATGCCTTAGGCCATGGAATTGGTACAATTTGATGCAATAAGGATTGTTTGTTTCCTTTAAAAGTAGTGAACTTAAAGGAAATATCTTACACAGACCCACTTATGAAAAATAAATGTTGGGCATACTACATGTAGTTAAGAAATGGCATTCATATTTGATAAGAAGACTCTTATAAAAGCATATTATCATAGTTTAAAGAACTTCTTGGAAAAATGACTATATTAAGAAGAATAATAAAATTGGGTTACAAAGATGCTAGGTTATGAATTTTAAATTACCTACATAAATGGAAAATAATATTGTGGTAGATGCACTCTCAAGGAAAGAAGAAAAAACAAAGGGTTTACTATGTGTTATTTCCATTCGACAATTTGATTGGGTTGAAGAAGAGACAATAAAATGGACGCAAGATGAAAATGTATGAAAGGTCATTCAACAACTATAGTAGGAACTTGATGTAGCAAAGAAACCTATATGGAAAAATGATTTGTTGTGGTATCAAGATTTATTACGTTTATGTAATAATTCTCAACTCATATAGAAGGTCCTTTTGGAATCACACACTTCTCCTATATGAGGACATTCAAGATTCCTAAGAACATACCATATGATGAAGAAAGATTTTTTAGGTAGTAAAGGAAGTATGCAAAATGTTGTGGCTAAATGTATGATATGACAACATAAAAAGGGAGAGAAAATTAAAACCACAACACTCATAAATTATTCATACAAAGCTAGCATTGGGAAAAAATTTGAATGCTTTTTGTTATAAGTTTTACCCAAATCTAAAGAAAATAACTTCATTATGGTAACAATGTATCGAATGATAGAATATACACATTTTTTCTCTCTTTCTCATCCTTTTAAAGAAAGCACACTGAAAGAATCATTCATCGAAACAATTGCAAATTTGCATGGAATACTAAATATTATTGTATGTGATAGAGATCCAATTATCATTGGAAAGTTTTGGAGTGAATTGTTTTCTTGTTTGGGTACTCAATTGGTTCATATTTCATCTTACCATCCTCGAGGGAATTTTTTAGGGCAAACGTTTTGCCAATTTCGTATTTATTGGACATTTTATGAAAACAATATTCACCCATTTGTTTAACTTTTTGTGTATTTTTTACATAGATATTATTAAATTGATAATATTCACAAAACAATTACCATTTTTAATAGTAAATTTCACACTTTTATTGAGTGATTCCCTACATTCTATATGTTTGATTTTTTGAACCATAATAGTCACCTAGAATACTATAATTTCAATCCAATTCGAAAATTAAGATTGTTAATAAATGTTTATAACGATATATATGTTTCTTTGCATATAATAAAAATATACAATGGGTCAAGTGGTTTCTCTTAGAAGAATGGCAGTACAACGCATCCTCCCATACTTCATTAAAAATTTCCCTATTTAGGGAACTTCATGGATATTATCCTCCATCCATCACATCATCATTGAAATGGATTGTGAAGGTTCAAGCAAGGGATGACCACATAGGGAACCAACAAGAGGTTCTCATACTATTGAAGGATAATTTGGTTATACAAAAAAATAGGATGAAACAACAAGCAAATCAACATCGTAATGAAAGAGATTTGGAAGTGCTTATTGGGTATTTATGAGACTAGAATCATATAAATAGATGTCCCTCATGAAACAAAAGAAGAAAAATAAATTAGCACCAAGGTATTATGACCCTTCTAAGGTGTTGCAGAGGATCAAATGTATGACTTATAAATTGGAGTAATCTTTGTCTTCACACACACGTGTATTCTTCCATATTTCTTTCTTAAACAAGGTAATCAAGGACAAGGTTCTAGTCGAAACTATTTTAACAAAGATTAATGAAGAAGGGAAAATCATATTCGAACATGAAAAAATTATGGAAATAAGGATTCAGTAATTGAGAAATCGAGCAACTATTGAGTACCTCATCAAATGGAAGAACTTATTAATGGAAGAGGTGACATGGAAAAATGAGTTGTTCATGCAAAAATACACACAATTAGTTAAGGGTTGAGGATAACACTTATGTGAAGGGGATGGTCATACTAATCCCTATATAAGCCCCATGGTAACCCCAAAACCCCTTATTAATCTCTATATATTGAGTTATCACATTTATATTGCTATATTGCTAGATTGGCTAGAGCATTTCATTATACACTTTGTCTCCTATATATATACTAAGGATACAAAGTATTAGGATCATTAAATCTTTTCTTATCCATTTTATTCATTGTATGAGATTTCCCCATGCAATGGACCATAATTATTAGTTTCTTATCATTTTTAAGGCACACGTCTAATATATTTAATTTGACACCTTTATCCGATAAAAGAAAAATGATGTGGAGAAGAGGTATGGAATGTATGTTAAATAACTAAATTTAATTATCCAAACATTGAAATAGTGGAAAAATCACCTTTTACATAAGCAATATTCTTTGTTACATAATTATCAAACTCTAAAATATATAAAGTACTAGGCTATGTTTTTCCATGTGTATGCTAAAGGGCTATCATTTCTACATATTTATACATTTGCAGTGCAACATATAAATGGAAAACCAATGGTGTAGCTAATTTCTAAAGTAATATATGCCACCTACTTGTTACAATAACCAATCAAGTTGCATGGTTTGAAGAAATGAAGTTAGATTATGTTTTCAAAGGCCTATTTCAACCGCGATATCGAGGTTCTCAATAGTCCAAGAAATGTAGCTAAAGGTTTTCTTGTAAAATATTTATTCATAATGATTTTTTGTTTGAAGTATCTCCAACGTTATACTCCCATGGGATCCAGGAGAGACCTCAATATTCCAAGAAATGTGGGTAAAGTTTTTTTTGGAAAATATTTATTAGTTGATGAATTTTTGTTGAAATATATCCAGCATTATACTCGCATGGGATCTAGGAGAGTAAAATTGATTAGGGGAGCACATTCCAACACTTTGGGTGGTCACCATGGAAAATAAAAGACATGCATCCTAGTAAGTGAATTCAGTTTTTTGGCCTCAAAGATGTAATGATTATGCTTTCTTGTTGGTACATTGATTATCCAAAATGGGTAAATTTATTATGTGTAAGAAAGAATGGTGCATGTATGATGGTTGATGCATTATTTAAAGTGTGCACATAAATGTGATACACAAGGAAATCATAAGTGATCAGGATACAAAATATTTTAATCACTCTTTGAATATATTACGGAGGAATATTGGAAATAGATTATTATACAGTTCATCTTATTATGCTTAGAAATATGCCCTTACCTATCATCCTTAGAATGATTCTTTTAGGATATTTATTTTGATAAATTAGGAAATAAATTCCACGTGTCATAGGATGACATTTTAAGGAAAACAAATGGATTTAATTTCATTATGGTGACTGAAATTATAGTTAGAAGAGAAAAGGTAACCTCTTTTACATAGCATCATTTCTTGTTTCCCAAAAACTATAAAATTTCCACTGCATTTTCTAACACAAAATTGGATATAAAAACTTCATTAATATCTATCCTTTAATGGTTATGATTGTTCATGGGCATAAATGGGAATATTTCCAGGTTATTATAAAAAGCAAATGGATCTCTAGCGTCAGCTCCAACTAATATTTCTAAAGCATCTGATAACTAATGTCATTAGTTGTCTATTAGAAATAGAGAGATAACCCTAGGGAAGTTGCAATGGCATAAATGTTCTTAAGTATTTAATTATTGTTATATGTCTTCTAGATCATGTTAGATTTATGTTTGTTTCATTCAAGTTTTAATTATAGATTCAAGAGAGAAATAAGTTTTAATTGGTGTTCGCTAATTTGTGTGGAAGTAATCTCGTTGGAAGAATACCATTCTCTTATATAATTCCATACAAAAAAAGTAACATTTGCACAAATTACTATAACATATGTTCAATGTGATAAAAGTTTTACATAGTATATCCTATTAGGAATTAATAAACTTGAAAATATTTATTTCTGACATGACGATATTAACGTTTGTGGATTGTGAAATTTTATTTAAAATTTACAATAGACGAATGCTTTAAAAAATAATAGAATAATATTATTATGGAAATAAAACAAATATTTTATAGGTGGATACATGTATTTTATTGACAATTTTTATAATACTAATTATTTTTTCATCCAAATTATTGTAATATCTAATTAAATTGTAATATAAGTGTTTTTAAATTTTTATCCCTGATCAACCTGGAAGATAAATGTACTCTAACATACAACAAATTGACCAATAGAAGGGTTATTTAGAGAAACCTGTAATGGACAAGAAACCTATCAAATACATCATTTCTAATACAAGCTTCCCATTTTGGATGAATAACAAGTTTATCAGTCAAAATCTTCCAAAAAATGGTTTTCTTCCATTACCTATGTTTTGAGTGACACCTAAAAGTTTCCTTAAAATTGAATTTTGTTGTTACCCATGTCTCTCAAAAAAATTATTTGCAAGTATGGATAAATTCCAAATGAAATACACATTGAGAAATAGGAGAAATATCTCTAAATATTAATAATTTCTTGCATCCCAATCACTCTTTCAAGTTGAGAAGCAAGGTGAATTTGATGATGGTATGCATCATGGACCTACATCCCTCTTTGAATTTAACATTACAAGATTGGGGTTTCCGGCGTTCTTTTGGCACCTAAGGTCATGTGACAATTTCTTTGTCATGATCAAAGAAGTTGGCCAACTTACAATTACTACAACCAAACTACACCTCTTCACTTAAATTCTTCTCATGACTATGCCTCAAGCTATAGCTATTTATCTCTATAACTAAGTTCAATACACAAAAAATCACAATATACACATGTTCAACTGTGGCCTAAAAGCTTCATAGACCTATTACATAATTAATATTCAATAAGACTTAGTCTTTCAATATAATAAAATGAACAATAACATCCTACAAGGACAAAGAGACTACAACACAAATGTATGGGATTCATCCAAGGTGAGTTCCTTATCTTTATCCACGTGAAGAATGTTATAGACATACAACAAGTGAGTGTAGACTTCTATCTATAGCTCTATCACAGATTTACAATATTTATAATGCAATTTTCTTATCTCCTACTACCCAATTAATATGCACAATCTAAACCTTGAATCATCCATAGGCATAAATTTTACAAGTCTTACTCTTCATTCGATTATTCCACTAGCATCCAAGAACTATATTGTGCCAACCCCAAACTTAGTGCAAATGCATAGCTCCTTATCTAGCCTTGTATGAATAACCAAGATTTGAATATTTGGTTTGCACAATGTAGGTATCCTCTTTATATATTTTTTAGGCCTTATTCATTTCATCCTTCTAAGGTACCTTGAAATTTACTCCACATCCAAAGTGGACCCAATGTGCAATCTACCCATCTATTTACCATGTCTTTAAGCCCCTTAGTTTTGTAGGACTACAATGTGTGTCCAAGGTGTCCCAACTACCTCAAACATTCAACAATAAACTATATTTCTTGAGAAACATCCAAGGGACTGAATGCCTTTCCTTATGTTACATGTCATGATGGACATATGTATAATTTGTGAAGTGTGTTGAATCTATTAGGAAATTCTACCCACAAACTATGGTTTTGAACCTCAAGTTAAGGTATTCTTATCAGTGCAGCCATGAATCAAGGGATGTCCAACATCCAAGGAAATGTATCACTTTTCTAATCAAATTCAAATGGAACTCTTCTTTTGTTTCCCTACTTATTCAAATTTCTTACCAAGCCAAATGGAATTTATGAATGCCTTTACATTGTGCAAGACTACCAAAGGAATGCTTATCTAACAAAAAATCTACTAATGTTTATTTTTCACCTTTCCAATTGGAAAAGGTACCTAATAATTTTATGGCACACCTTGCATTATGAAATGGTTCCTAGATCAACTAATATATAACCTCCTATTGCATCAATTCATGTCAGTCAATGACCACCGAAGTGATCATATGATGGAGGTGCATGAAAGCATATTACATTAGGGCCTTATATCCTCTCCCACTTAAAGTCATTATCATCCCCATCAACATATCTGAAATTATATTATTCTATATATCAAATTACTTAGAGTAGTAAGTTTGTAAATTTACAACCACTTTACAATGAAGCTGTTAGGATATTTATGCAACTACCCATTGATCAAACTATGTTTGAACATAAGTTCCTTTGTTTCAATTCTTCCAAACACTATGTCATGGATGTCTACACTACTCTTTTTTCTTTTTGGTACAACTATAGCAGAGTAATTACTAACAAGGTCATATAATTCATTATTGCTTCTATGATCCAACTATCTAACATTATTGTGGCTTCCTCCTACTACTGTCGCAACTCCACTACCCAAAACTAATGTGGTTTTGTACTGCTATTGCTACAACCCAAATTTCCAATGTTGCATTTCTTATACTTATAATTTATTTAGCATTTTTTACCCATTTTGATTATTTTATACATTGAACTACATAATGATTGTTGTAACCAAGTCAAATCCACAAAAATTCATTTTTTTATTGCCCAAAAATGACTTTATTTTACACTTTAGTTTTCTTTTATAACTCTACTAAACTGAGGAAAGGATATTACCTACACCTCCAAATTACTTTAAGTTTCCTCCCACAACCTAATGCTCCTAACTTATTTGTTGAAATTTACACCTTTCCCTAGGGCACTTAGGTTCAAATACTATCTCTTGGGTAATAGGTCACACTAAGTCACTTAATCAATGAGAAGAATGTGGTTGATGAATGTTGTGACCACTTCACTCAAATGTTCCAATAATTTTTCCAAACTATTATAAGTCTAATGAGACAACTAGAAGACTCCCATAACTCTTAAGAGAGGCATGTTTGCACCAATCCTTGTATCATATTTAAAAAAATCTTAAAATCTCCAAGTCATCCTAGAAATCAACCTCAAATGTACCCAAGGAGTTCTCTACATCATCCTAAGTTTGCATACAAAAAGGTGGGAAAGGATCTTCCTCGTAAACTTGGTCTTATTTTCATTATAAATCATCTAGATTAAGTGAGCTTTTTCCTTTATTTGACTTCTTTATCATCTCCATATTTCCACTTAGTAGTATTTTTCATAGTCACTGAGTTTACATCCACTACTTTGGTACTATCATGGTTGCTAAACAAAATAAAGGTTTCCACCTCTTCCTTAAAGTTTTAAAGTCACCTCTTGCAACTCAAACAATCTATTCAAGGTATCAATAATGCACTCACACCTTTGTGCTAACTATCCTACTTCTAGGGTACGAGACTACCTATTTGGCATCAATGTGTAGAAGATGATAGAGAGCATGGAATATTGTCACCACAAACTTAATCCTCCCAATGAAACACATTTTCTCCTGTATCCAATCCTTCACTAAACTTGGCACCTTTATTATTACCCTAGACTACACTAGTTACTCCTATGTATCAAGCCACCCATATCATTGAATAGTGATATGAAGATGGAAAGTGAATGCTTAGGGAACTATCAAAATTTTCATTAATAATTTATTATGAATTAATTATGGAATTTAACCAAGAAGTTTTGATTACAATTCCTTCATTAAGCTATTGTCACCCAAAGGCTACATAGAACTCCTCCTAAATATCACATGCTAATCCTCCATTAAATCCAAAATATCCATGTCCCCTATTACAAGATTGCAGAGCACAATGAATAAATTTAAGGACTATTATCTTGATGATGACATCAATTTCCTCCATAATGTAGAAATGGTGCATAAATCTTAACTTGGAAAGAGGGTCAAACTATCTAAGTGAGGCATGGGGCCTGGGCACTACCTTTTCCTTTCCCATGAAATATTTTTCCTGGCCTTCTATAGTGAATATTATTAAGCCAATTATTAAGGCACTCAAAAACTCCAATGCTACTACTGAAGTCCATTGTGACCAAAAATCTTCCAAGGCTGTTGGATTTTCCTTCAAGTTTGTTGCACTTGGATTTCTTCCAATCCTTGCAACTTTTATCTTCAAAGTATGTTCAACATGAACATGTTTCTAGTAATAATGGAAACAATCAACAACCTTACATCTAAAATTAAGTAATTCAGGTTTCTTCATTAATGTGATGTTTTCATAACCTTGTGCATGCTTCCTTCAAAACAATCCCAACTTAGACTACAACTCTATCATAGTTTTCAACTTTTATGCTAAGGCTTCAATTCATGCCTTGGGTTTCTAATATACAACATACTCATGGAACAAATGTTCATGCCATGTTGTTATAGTTTCAATCCTTGACTTCACAAGCTCTCCTTCTACATTATATATGCTAGAAATGTATATGACCAAACAATATAACCAATACTTCAAAGACTAGATTCACCTAAAGTGTGGACAAACTATCTTGGCTTCCTATTGTGCCAAGTCACTAAGTCTAATATGTTAGCCTTCAAGTCTTTTTTTATCCAACCTACTCAATTTTCCACCAAATCCCACTACTTCCTTCCAAGTTACAATACAGAGAACATGGAGTCTTCTTAACCAAAATTTCCATTAGAAAGTGGTGAAGAGTATGTTCTAATACCAATTGTCTTGTCATGGGGATAGACTTTTGTGTGACTTGAGCATCCCACACCACTCAAGAATCCTAGTCATCCATTAGAGAAATTTTGAGCTCTAAAATGATCCTCCTAAGGAATATTATAATATTCTACTAGAAATAATAAAATAATATTAGATTACATCATCAAATTTAAGAGGGAAAAAGAAAAAAACTACTTTTTTTAACTTGTAATTTCAACTTATCTCCCTACAAGTTTACTCAAATTTCGAGCGAGAGCACTCATTGGATGCAAAATTTAATTCCTCATCCAAGGAGTAAACATATTGCATGCTTTCAATGGACCATGCTACACAAAAAATGAGAAATACATGAAAAAAATGTGATTGCAATCACATTTTCGATGTATTTCTCATTCTTTGTAGAGCAAAGTGCATCAAAAGTATGCAACATGAGTACTCCTTTGATTGGGAATTAAATTCTGAATCCAACAAGTGCTACCACTGCAAATTGGAGCAAAACTGTAGGGAGATAAGTTGAAAATATGAGCTAAAAAGGTAGCTTCTTTATTTTTTAATCATTAAACATTTTTACTCCAAAAATGGTGATTCATTCCACATGGTTGACATCATCATCTTGAATCCTATTGGTTCTTATAAAGTTCATTTTGGTTGTACATTTATGTTTTAAGGCCCATTTTAGACCTCATAATTTCTTTAATGATGTGACACCAATATGACTTTGCCACTTGGGCATGACCATCAACCATTTTTATCACCCAAACTACACTTAAGCAACATATCCCAACCAAATTGAATCTAGGCACCTTAAACTTACAAAATTTCATAGTGCTTATTTCAATATAGGAAATGTTGTGTCACTACCACACAACTATAGGAATCTTACTTTCACCTCATGTTATCAAAATTTAGTTTCAGGATAAAGACTTCAGGGGTAATGACTTGGAGCAATTGTTTAAAATATTACACCAAAAATTTAGGCACACTAATAGATAATTTTTCAGCATTTGTTTAAAAATTTTAAAATGGTGGCGCTAACAAATCAAATGGAAACACTATGTTTTACTCTATTTTTTCCTGTTTTAGTCACCAACTTTGGGCATGGTTTTTGAACATATGGAAATGATTTGAAAAAGAAGAAGAGGTTTTTTTCTGTAATAGATCCATTAATAAAAAACCTCTCTCATTTTTTACACATGTGTCATGGTTTGGAAGATTCGAATGAATCTTTGCAGCCCATTTTTCCATATTTAAATATTAAATGATTTATTGTTTTAGTCATCAACTTCGAGTGCATTTTGCGAGAAGATGAAAATAAATTTTTCAAATCTGTAGGAGGCCTTTGTCTAGAATGGAATAATTTATAAAAAAAAAATCATTTTTTACACAACAATCATGATCTGGGAGATACGAAGGCATATTTTGTTGACAATAATACTGAGAGGGGGGGGGTGAATCAGTATTCTCTAATTCTTTTACCAAATCTTTCTTATTTATACTTTGAATTATTTTTGCATACCAATACCATAAATAATGAGCATGAACAAGAAAATCAGAAGTCACATCAAAGAACACCAGATATAAGGTGGAAACCCAATGTGGGTGAAAACCACCTGCTGCAACTTGTTTCTTTCTTCTTTAATGAGAAACTTCTTTTACAATATACTGGTGCAGTCCTTTACCAGTATGCAGGCTACAACCTGTAGAGGGCTACAACCCTCTCTCGTTTTCCACTACTTTTGGAAGGGAGCTACAACCCCCTCAGCTCTTGTACTAGCTGATCCATTTACTAGTACGTAGGTGCTGACCCTACAATCTTCAGGGACCACGTTTCATCAATTTTCATACTGGATCCAAGAGTACAAAACAAACATTACTGCAATACAATCATCAACTTAAACTTGCATCATAATTCATAAAACAACCCAATACTGGATCACTGAAACCCTGTCATTAAGAACACAGAACCCAAACCAGAGACCAGAACTCTGTAACAACCACCAGAATCAGCAGCAACCTGAGATATCAAACTTTATTATGCATACGCTACTACACTTTACCGAAACCGCGTGTATACGCACTTTCTCCAAAGGAAACCCGCGTACAGATCTAGAAATGATTACTTATGCCTCCGCTGTCAGATCCGACCCTTGCCAAACTTCCCGAACAGACAACCAGCAATACCAGATCCTTTCACTTCGTCAGACACCCAATGCTCACACTCTTCACACATCTTGGCCTAATGATCTTCTCCTTATATAGCCTTAGGCCTTGCTCAATACCATGGTCCAAAACCATAACAAACCAATAGCATCAACTTCAAAACTAGGGATCAACACGTCCGTCGAGACACCATGGTCCAAAACCATAGGCACAACTTCCAAGGAATAACCGCCACGGACCAAAGATAAGTTTTTCACATACACGCGCTTTTACTGAATCCAACCTGTGTGTACACGTGACTTGGTATATAGCGAACCTGCGTATACGCAACTTGGTATATATAGTGAACCTGCTTGTATACGCGACTTGGTATATAGTGAACCAGCGTGTATATATTTTCTCTTTCTATCCTGCTGTATTAAGATATGTCCTCTGATTAAGTTGCCATCACCTGTACCTGTCTCTAAGTGAGTTGCCATCAAAGACAACACTTGTATCATAATGCCAACAATCTCCCCCTTTGGACTTGATGGCAACCACCACACCAAGTCACTCTCCCCCTTTGACATCAAGGGCAAAGGGCGGACCAAGATATTTTCTTCTTTGGTATACCCTCTACTGTCCATACTCTCCCTGAGTACATGCTGAAGTTTCTTATTTGGCTTCCCCTTTGTATATGCCAAAGTGTACCAATCTATCCATGCTCCCCCTGAGCAGATGCAGGTTCTAAGACCAACCATTCAGATCTGTACCATAAGCATCGGCCTGCAATACTATTCCTTTGATCAAACAACAAGATGTATAATTTAGTTTCATCAGCAACTTCTAACCATAATGCCAACAATGAATTATTTGAAGTATATGCTCCCCCTAAGTGTGAACCAACCATGACTGAACCATTTCCTGAGTCTGTTCTGCTCCCCCTGAGCCTGAGCCAACCATGACTGAACCTGGGTCTGTTCTGCTACCCTTTCTTCATATATGCGACTTTGCAGCCTGTAACTCGCGTATATATGCGACTTGTCTTTATTATATCAGCGTATGCAAGGAATACTGAAATTCATCACTTTCAGATTCCCCTGTGTCTGTTATGTCAGCTGACTGAGTTATGCTATACTTTTCTGTCTCTGTCTTCTTCAATTCCTGGAACTGTGATGATGTATGGTCCTCTTGTTTTGAATTTT
>APFE031098300.1:158429-174453 GCA_000404065.3 Pinus taeda
GTTTTGTAGCAAGGAATTTGAAGAATTCTGTAAGAAGTGTGGTATAGCATGATAGAAGACTACTCCATATACACCTCAACAAAATGGAGTTGCAAAAAGAATGAATAAGACATTGATGGAAAGGGCAAGAAGCATGCTCAGTGGTGCTGGGTTAGGATAAGAATTCTGGGCAGAGGTGGTGGATACTGCATGTTACCTGGTCAACAGGTCACCTTCATCAACGTTGGAGGATAAGACTCCAGAAGAGGTATGGACTGGTAAGAAACCCTCCCTTTCACATCTGAGGGTATTTGTATTTGATGCATATGTATATGCTCTAAAGGAAAAATGAACCAAGTTGGAGAGAAAATCTAAGAACTGCATCTTTATCGGGTATAAGGATGGTTTAAAGGGTTATAAGCTTTGGAACCCAGTCACACAGAAGGTTGTGTACAACCAAGATGTGGTGTTTAGAGAGGTAAAAGATGTTATTAAACATGAAGTCCAACCGAACAAACTTGAGAAGATAGAGTTTGAGCTTAAGGAGGAAGAATCAGACTCTACAGTAGAGGAGGAATCAGAAAATGAAGAGCTACAAACTCCAGGTGTGAGAAGATCAGTTCGAGAAAGAAGTCATCCAGAAAGGTATAGTCCATTTCTTTTCTGTTCAAATTTTTCTTTATCTATTACTAGCGATGATCCCAGAACTGTGAAGGAAGCAATAGATTCAGAGGATGGAAAACTCTATAAAAGGCCATGGTTGATGAAATGGCATCTTTGCATAGCAATGAGGCTTGGGATCTGGTGGATTTGTCGGCTGGAAGGAAACCCATTGGCAGCAAATGGGTGTTCAAGAAGAAGACAAATGCAGAAGGAAAGGTGGAGAAATACAAAGCTCAATTTGTAGCAAAAGGTTATTCCCATGTGCCGAGAATTGACTTTGGTGATATTTTTTATCTTGTTGCTAAGGTAGCTTCTATTAGATTACTTTTATCTATTGTTGTTGCTTTTGATTTTGAGGTAGAATAGATGGATGTGAAGACAACATTTCTTCACGCAGATCTAGAAGAGGAGATCTACATGAAGAAACCTGAAGGATTTGTGGTGAAGGGTAAGAAATAGCTGGTATGGAAGTTAAAGAAGTCTTTGTATGGGTTAAAACAGTCACCAAGGATGTGGTATCAGAAATTTGATACATTTATATGGGGACATGGATTCACCAGAAGAAAAGCAAATTAATGTGTGTGTTTTAAATTAATTTGTGACTGTGTTATTTATCTGGTCTTGTATGTGGATGATATGTTGCTGGTTGGAAATGAAAAAGAAATTATCCAGGATTTGAAGACCCAATTGTCCTCCAAATTCGACATGAAAGATATTGGTGTTGCAAACTATATTTTGGGCATGGAAATTAAAAGAGATTGGGCAAAGAGGAAGCTCTGGTTAAACTAGAGGAAGTATGTGAAGACAATATTCCAGAGGTTTAATATGAAAGATAGTAAACCGATGAAGGTTCCTATTCCTATAGGTGTAAAGTTATTTGTTGAACAATGTCCCAAGACACAAGAAGAGGAAGAGGATATGTCCCGTGTTCCAATTGAAAGTGCAGTCGGTAGCCTGATGTATGCGAAGGTCTCTACTAGACCAGACATTTTACATGCAGTTGGAGTATTGAGCAGGTTTATGTCAAAACCAAGGAAAGAACATTGGACAACAGTGAAGTGGGTTTTCAGGTATTTGTGTGGCACTAGTGATTATGATTTGTGCTACCAAGGAAGAGAAGGACTGGATATAGTTTTGGATATCCATGACTTTGTTGATGCAAACTGGGCTGGAGATCTAGATCAGATAAGATCTACAAGTGTGTATGTGTTTAACGTATTTGGAGGTGGAGTTAGTTGGATCAGTAAGAAATTGTAGTGGCATTATCAACTACAGAGGCAGAATACATGGCAGCCACTCATGCAAGCAAAGAAGAAGTTTGGTTGCAGAGATTGTGTTCAAGTATGGGGTTAGTAGAGGGAGCTATAAGGTTAGACTGTGACAACCAAAGTGCAATTTTCTTGGAAAAGAACCCTGCTTACCATTCAAAGACAAAGCACATTGATGTTCAGTATCACTTTGTGAGGGATATGATATAAGTCAAAAAAGTGTTGCTAGTAAAGGTGGACACTTTGAACAATACTGCAGATGCATTGAAAAAATCTATTAGCTCTGAGAAGTTCTCTTGGTGTAGAGAAACAATGGGAATTTCAGGGCTAGATAAATGACTAAGCTCTGTTGTGGCCCCCTGTGGAAAGAAAACAACAAGTGGGAGAATGTTGGGTTGTGTTATTATTTCCACGACTAGCGCACGTAGTGAACTAGGGGGTTAGAGGGGGGACATAGCCCCCTCTTGATTGTGCCGATTGTGCAGCGGGGGGATTTGAGGGGGGAACGTAGCCCCCCTCTACGGGGTTCGAAGTAGCACCCTGGGAAAATGTTTTTGGACCCTATATTAGGTTGGACGGACCTACCTATGGTTTTGTGCATGATTTTCGCACATGGTTTTGGATGCGATGGTTTTCGGTCCATGGTATTGGATGCTTCGGCATGTATAAATATGTATTTTAATATTTAAAGGAACATAATGAAAAATCAAGCTGGTAGTCTCGGTTTTGGGATCTAGGGGAAAATCTCTGTGTATATGTGTTTTATGTGTTATGCTCTCGCATTGTTTATTTTTTGTGTTTTAGAATTTGTATGTAGGTAATTTCTATACGGGGTTAAAACCTACATTTTTTGTATAAATTAGAAGAATTGTAATAGGTCAGAATTGGACTTTAAGAGAAAAAAACTCTATTGCAACTGTTTTCATTGGAAATGAATGAAAGATCTCTTGTACTATAATTATAAGGGTTTTTGTTTTAGGGATTCATCTTTAGCAATTATGGTTTGTATATTAGTGTTTCATTTCCTTCTTTGTTTATCATTATTTGTGTATCTTCTTATTTGAATTGTGAAACAGATGTAAAATTCATGTGACAATTCTCTATATATCGTATTCATATATTCACCTTTCAACTAATGATTTTATACATAATTCCTCATATTGTTGCTTCGTTTTCAACTCTCAATGTACTCCTCTTCATTGTTCCATGCTATGAATGAATTTATGTCTAATAGTTGTAGATTGTAGGCCTTTGAAGTCCATTACTCTTTTTGACCAAGTTCTGAAGGTATTGAGCCACTTTCTAATAGGACCCCATGCCCAATGGTATTTTCTTTGATCCCCAACAAAATCCATCACTATTACACATTAAATATGGCCACTCATCATATTAGTGACTTGCTATTACAGTGACCTTCAGTAAAAGAGTCACTGAGAGATCCCTCTCCAGATTGAAGGGTCAAATTTCAATCTTAAAGTGGTCTAAAGGCTACCTTTGTGATTTCACTCCACAACTAGGGTAATTTATGAGTGATAACATCTTAGAGTTGTTGTTGGGGAATGAAGGTGATATCATCCCTAGGTAGTATGATAAAGAAGAAATTTTGATTGTTGATGGTGAACAATGGTCAAACATCAATCAAGTTGTGCACCATTCACCCGCCGACTCCATTCTTAGTTGAATCTAGAGTTGAAAACTTTCATGATGACTCCACTGGCTGAAGACTCATTTGTCTTTAGAACTGTTTTACAACTGCACTACATTGAGATGGATCCACAATCTACAAGGTATGCTCCTATGAATCATGGTCATATTCTTGGATTTCCAAATCGTATTCATCATATAGATTGGAAATCATATTTTCCAAGATTCAAAGATGAGGATGAGGATGATTTGTGTTTCATTTGGTTAAATTTTATATGCATGTACGGAAGCTACGAGTTAAGTTTCATGAAGACTCTTTGATGGAAATATTCGTGGTCTCTTTGGAGGGAAATGCAAAGTCTTGGTATGAAAAGTTACCATCTAGTAGCTTATATTCCCTTAGATATTTTCACATAATATTTTATGAGAAAAACAAAGAACATTATCCATCCTTATTACTGGTAAAAAAAATTGTTAGCCTTTTGAACTCTTCATTGAACATTTGGAAAGTGTTTATGGTGACAAGGAGTTTATGGATGAAGATATTTCAGAAGCTTTTTGCAAAAAATCCTTCCAACATTATGAACATAAAATAGAGCATAATTTCTATTATACTGAGAAACATTTTCAGCAGATAATGTCTTCTCTCTTATATGAAAGTGAAACAGATCAGAACCTTAGTTTTGTAGACAACCATGCTCATGTATAGTAGGTTTCTTCTCTTATGATCGATCAATATATTCAGCAGTATTTTTAGATTTCAAATGAATAGAAAGGGATGAGGATAGTTAGTCATTTTGTTCCTCATACCATTCATTTTCTCAGTTTTCATCTCATGAAGAAGTATGTGAAAATCATCTCTCAATTTGCATGCATAGAAATAGAGAGGAGTAAGACAACACATCTTAGAGTTTCAAGAAAGCTACCACCAAACAATAGTTTATCCCTTCGTTGTAGATGAATCTAAGCAACATCTTAATGAAGAAAGCTATGTTACATCCCACGATATTAGCGAAAATTTGCAGAAACCTTGTCAGTCTTTATGTGACCAAGAGCATGAAGATAACTGAGTTGTTCTTCATGTTCTGAATTTTTGTTTAAAGAACAAACTTGTGAATATCAAAATGAGTATTCCCTTGAGTTGAATAAAGAAATATCTTTGGATATTTATCATATACATGAGATGGATGTTTTTGTTCAAGAACATACATTTTTTTTATGATGTGGATGATATGAACGATAATAAAGAACTAATTGTTGTCATTTATTTTGGGAATGACCTTGAAACTAAATATATAGGAAAGAACAACCAGTAGCTAAGGATGAAACTAGTCTTTTTCCTTCTAGTCATCAATAAGAAGTTCATATCTATGGTCCTTAAGACCATTTTTCCACTTTCTTATAGTCATCAAAACATGTAGATTTTGTTGTATTTATGGACCATGGAGATTTTTTTAGTTGGAAGTTTGAGTTATCATCTTTTAATATTTCCTTTCATTTTTAAGAGAGTGTGATTAGAATTCAGCCTATTATCCATCTACTTGATTGGTTACATTGGAAATTTTGCACTATCTGATTGAATAAATATTTTTAGTTGTTAGAGTAGGTGTGATGAATAATCTCAAAACACTAAACATTCCTTTCAAAAGTAAGTGTTTTTAGTTTTAGAGTGAATTTTATTGCAGTATACATTTTGTATATAATAAGTTGGTTTTCAACTAGAGACTTTTAGCATTCTTCAATTTGCAGTAGGAGTATTTTTAGTAGTTTGCAACATGCACAGTTGGTTTTCTATTTCAGTTTGGTTCGGCTATAGAATAAGTTGGTTGCAAGTCATATTATAGATCTCTTCAAGTTGATAGGAGCTCATGGATCAGGCACTTGGTCTATGGGGCTTCTTGTTTCCTCTGAAGGTGAAAACATCCCCATGGGAGCCTATTGTTATCACAATTTAGTTTCAGGCAAAAGATTTCAGGGGTAATGCCTTGGAGAGGTTGTTTAAAATTTTCCATCAAAAGTTTAGGCACACTAACAGATAATTTGTGAGCAGTGGATCAAAAAATTTAAAATGACGACATTGACAAATCAAATGGAAACACTCTGTTTTACTCTTTTTATTCCTGTTTTAGTCATCAATGTTTGGCATGGTTTCTTAACATGTGGAAATGATTTTTTAAAAACAAAGAGTTTTTTTTTGGAAACAGGCCCATTAATAAAAAACTCTCTTAGGTTTTACACAAGTGTTATTGTTTGAAATATTTGAATGAATCTTTGCAACCCATTTTTCCAGATTTAAATATTAAATGATTTCCTGTTTTAGTCATTAACTTTAGGAGCATTTTTCAAGAAGTTGAAAAATATTTTTTCAAATATGAAGGAGGCTTTTGTCTAGAAAATACTCATTTACAGATAATTCTTTCATTTTTTACACAACTATCATAGTTTGGGAGATACAAAGACATACTTGGACCTTATTTTTCATGAATTCGACAGAAAAAACTCATAGGCAACTGTTGGTGAACCACCTCATCAATTCGACTTGGGGATCAGATCTTACCATCTCCTTCACAATTTCAAACAGAAAATTATAGATGGACGATGATGTTTTCAGGTCCATTTCTTTTGTATCTTGGTAGGATATGTATATAGTTTTAATATTTTGTATTACAAACCTTCCAAGAATTTTGGATGTTAAAACTTATGTAATTTTTGTATTAATTAGAGGAACTGTAATAGATCAGAGTGTGAATTTGAGAGAAAAGACTCTATTATAACTATGTTCATTGGAAATTAATGAAATATATCTTGGACTAGAAGTACACGGTTCTTGTTTTAGGAATTTCTCTTTAGAGATTGTGGTTTGTATCTTAGTGTTGTATTTCATTCTTTGTTTTTCATTATATGTGTAGCTTATTATCTGAATTGCAAAACAAATGTAACATTCATGTGACAATGCTCTATATGTTTAAAGATTCCATAAGAAAGTCTTAATTTGATTTTTCCTTGGTTACATTGAGAAAATTTAATTTCCACATCATCAAACAACTTGGATGCAATTAACTTGTGTGACATGGCTTGTGTCCCTCAGTTTACTTCGTAAATTCAAGTTAGAGGAGTTGCAGTTTAGTTAAGCATGTGTGTTTGCTAATTTGTAGCAATCGAGGTCATTTATTTCAAGTTGTTTTGAGTTAAACGAGTTCTAACTATTGGAGGAACTAATGGAAGGTCAATTGTTCAGTGAGACTTCACTCTAACTCATTCATCATCTTAAAAACTGATCAATCAACTCAAAATATCTAGTGCATGTACATAATTCAAGTTCCCTAGTTTTGGTGGATATTCCAAGGTAGTGTAACATCAATTGTAGACTAGTCTTGAGTGTGACACTATTGCATGCAGTTAGATCATTAACCTTGGGAATTGCGCAAGCATTTTGGAGGAAATTCCTAAATAATAGGGGCCTAATTTCCTCAAAAATTTCACAAGGAAATAAGGTATTGGAATTATGGATAATGTGTTGTCCTTAATGGAAACCTACATCATAAATATGTCAACATTATCATAACATGATCGTTATGTAGATTGATAAAGATGCTACATATGCTACAGATGGTATGGGTAGAGAAATGACAATTCAGAGACAGATGGTTGTTAAAGGTGAATTTTGAGAAAGTATACATGGATTCTATGAAGAAGGTCGCGTACATACGTAGGTCCTATAAGAGAAAGTCACATACATAATTCGAACAATTGTAATTTGAATACCAAGAGACTTTATCATGGTATTCGCCCATAGAAATGGAGAGACAACGGTAATTTGATCTCATCAAAGAATACCAATGACATTACCAATGGATTTTACTAAGGTATTGGCTAAAGCTAAAGCTATATAAGGAGATGGAGATCAAGGTGGAAAGTGTGCAAGTGATTAATTGTTTATGAATTATTTTATCTAAAATATATGTGCACCAAGGAGCATGGAAATGGCCTAGATTTGATAGATTTGAAAGGAATACATATTGCTTAATTTATTTTTGTCTATAACTAACAATGTTAAATCTATGATCATGTTATGAATATCCATATAATTATGTATGATTGAAACAATGTGTGTTGGCCAAGATTTGGGTTTGATAGATATTACAAAGGTATGATTCAATGATTTTAGATTTGTACATTGGTTTTCTTTTGAATGGTTGCTTACATGCATGGATATACTCCTGTAGGGCCACATATACTTTTTGCAATTTTTTGAGATTTGTTTGCTAGTGTTATGCATGATAGTAATGTACATATGTTGATTTATACTATGGTATTCATGTATATATATGTTAGGATTTGTAGTGTTCTTTGTTAATGAAACCTAATGAGTTCTACTCTATTTTATATTGTTTGTGAATGATGTCTCTATCTTGATGATATCTGTCTAACTATGATGATTGGGTTAGTTGATTGGCAATGATGCTTCAATGTGGAGATATGTGATTGGTTTAATATATTGTTATTTTTTGTGTGTATGGGTGAGTGATTGAATCAACATTACAATTATTCATGATTTAGTTTGCATCAGTTTAATATATATACGTAGGTGTTATACATAGGAGTCACGTACATACATGAACCTTATTCAGTATCGTCGTGTACAAAATTTGATATTTTTGTTTCTGGTTGACTTCTAAATTCAAGTTCAGATATTCAATTTATTTGCAGTGTTACAGAGTCTTATATGGAGCACTTCCGTTTGATATATTTTTTTGGGTTTATTGTTGATGGGTCGAGTCTGAAAATGTGATGACATGTGGCCTACAAGTTGTTTGATGATTATTTGACAGGTGGATATAGTTTGAAACATTCTGAAAAGTGGTTCAAAAGAAGCTGAGGGTTGCAGCCTTTAGAAACGGAATATGGGCTTCCATCCAGTAGAAATTGGTAAACAAGATTAAGGGGTTGTAGCTCCCTTCTAGTAGGAGTTGGAGAACAAGTGTAGGTTTTATTGTTTTGTAGGTGTGTTCCTCTGTACTCATAAGAGTCAGCATCAATACAAATGTAATGAAGATTTTATTTAATCGTAAGAAAAAAGAAGGAGAGAACAATAATGGTGGTTTTCTCCCAAACTAGGTTTTCAACTAAAAATCTTGGTGTTCTATTTTTGTTTCTAATTGGCTATGATTTCTTTATGTTATTTACTACATATTGAAAAGTAATTGTCACACCCTCCTCCTACATCTACCCAATTAATCGACCAACTGGAGTAAACATGTGATGAGAGGCTATTTTGATGGGATTCAATATCCTATGTCACCTTAAGGAATTGGAATTGACCAAAACACAACATAAAAAACTTCCACATCAACAAGAGGACTCCCAAGAACTAGCCCAACCTTTAAAGTAACCAATCCCTGGGTCCCACTGAGTTTTTAGTCCAATTAACCCTTGGAATCTCCCATGATATGGCATGCCAATGTCCAAAGGGCTGTGGAAGCTCCCACAACATGGCATGCCAACATCCAGGGACTATTTTTCTCAGTGTTGTGCTAGTGCCCTTGGGTTTTGAGCCACTTTTTTAGGCCAAGAGCCTAGGTCATTGCCTAGAATTAAATGACACCTTTAGAACCAAAATATAGCAAGGTAATGATGATACAAATACAATTACTTGAACAAGGGCTTGACTGGAACCCTATTAGCCATGACAGGAATTTTGTCAAACATATCACAACTATGTGATCTATACGTGTAAATAATAGAGTTAATCATAGGGGTCTCATACTTATCTAAGAAATGCTAAGAATAATTGTTACCTTATGCCATTAGGTGCATTATCATCTATTAGCTCATAGATACATCATTCATTCATTTACAAATCAAAACATGAAGAGAGACATAACTCAGCACTATCATAATATATGCTTATGACCAACATAATAACAACATAAATATTCAGGATACATTAGCCATATAATCCACATATAAACTAGTACATTTACACATAAGATATCAAGGAAAGAACCTCTTATTAATGAGTGAAAAATCCAACCCAGAATGGGACTACCATGTTCCACCCAACCATAGAATGGTTGAGAAAAATATCTCTTCATCCATTCACCCCCGTGCCATATTCCAAGCATGAATGTAGGACTCAAACCAAAAGAGCCAACCAGGGCATCCCAAGGCTAAACCACCTCACCCTCATCAATAAAAACCAGGGTTTACTCTAATCTAGCCCGGATCACTACGAAAACAACATCAATATGTAATAACTGGCTTTACTATGATCTCCACCAGATTTCTCCACCTACATCGTGAGGAATTTTCCTGTTGCCTAGTCTCTCAGGCTTTACCACAATCCACACCAGATCATTAGGCCCTAAACTAAGACCCACTCTCCAAGATTTACCACATATCCCATCTCGAGATTACTAGGCCTGATGGAGAGAACCCACCTCTATGCTTTACTGTATATCCCTCCATTCGTCAGTCGAGGATTCCTAAGCCCACCGAGGTAACACAAAATATGTCTTTACCGCAAACCACAGTCTGGTTCAAGGGTTACTAGGTCATGTGTTCTATCATTCATCGGTCCACCTTACTCGACTTTAAATCCATATGGAAATCCAACTCAACCAAAACATGATAACCCCATCACGCCAGAACTATTTGGAAATGGAAAGGCTAGTCTAAAAACACTGTCACACCTGGAAAAACCCATGCCATAACAGAAAAATAAACACATGCAATACCATTCATGCCAAATATAATAAGGAAAACATACATGCAAATTGATACTTGAAAAGGATATTTTTGTAACTGCTTGATCCTACTCTTCCTTGCTTGCTCCTTCCTTCCCCTTTCCTTATTTGCCTTTCTTTATCCAATGCCAAAGTTCCCCAATAAAAATCTAAGTGTCCAAGAGTATGAGAGAGGGAGAGAATAGAAGATAGCTCCACTAAAAACCTATCAAAAGCTTGAGCAAAAGGCTTGCCAACTAATCCTCAGAAGGTTTTTTTATCAAAGAGGCCTCTATTCTCTTCATCGTCCATTATTTTCCTTCAATTTCCTCCTCACATGCAACTTGTGACCTTTCACCTTCCTTTTCTCCTAATTTCCACTATTTCCATAAATAAATGTGCCAATAAATTGCATTTTTCCTTCCCAAAGCCTTTGTCATTACCTTTGCCAAATTCCTTATCCATAATAAACCGCATGAATAACCACTAGGATGTTTTTCCCACCATCCAACTCTGAATATGTGTCCCATGACCATGGCCTTACATTGATCTTGGGCTTGTCTTAGCTTGGACCTATAAACAATCTATTGGGAGTGAAATTTTTATATTTACAAGGTTTTTTTAACCAAGGCTATAAGAGAACCCTCACCCATTGGGGAACACTGTCCTCAATGTTCAATGCCGCCTATAACCAACAAGATCACTGAAAACCAAACATACTACCCATGGAACTTTATAACGTAGTGCGTTGTAGTATTTACAATGATCATATGCTAAACATGAAAAACATACCATTTACTGGAGCTTTATAAGAAAACTCATTACGATATTTACAGTAGTAACCACATATACACACATACACATTTGTTTCACCCATCAAATAATCACATTGTCTATGGAGCTTTATAAATCCATCTCAATACAATATTTACAATAATACACCCATATACACATATGCACATTTTTTCAACCAACAAATAAAAGGATACGATGCCTACATCCACAACAAGGGAACCTAGAGGCTCACACCTCTACCCTTAAAGTAATACCAAGATTCACCTCCCTCCTAGGAAGTCCAAAATCCAATGCAAGGTCAAATCTTCATCTAATGTCCAGCACTATAATCCTGCACCACTTGACCCTCTAAGGAACAGTTATTGGCTCATTTTTCTAGGGCACACTCCCAATGTGCATTTGATTAAATTTGGAAATGCTAATGACCAAACGAAATATATCCCCGACCTTCCCTTATCTAATACACATTCCCTCAGGTAATATGGTCACACCCTTCCATGCAGTCCCTCACCTTCGAAGTTCTCCACCATCCCCTATCTTGAGAGATCCATCCCTTGGCATGGATTCCTCGCATCGAAAGGTCAAAAAACCAAGGCATATACCTACCTCAAAACCATCATACTGATCATACCATGCTCATGGAAATCAATGGGCACCATTGGGTACCAGTGTCCAACAATGGCCCTACTCCTGAAGTCATTTACCCACATACTTCTCCCTATTCCAATTCCTTTTGTTGTTGCTGCTAATTCTTGTAGTCAGTTTCAAACACCCAACTGGGCATTTCCCATGTTTTCATGTATGAAGCACATAACTTCCATTAGTTTAAAAGTAAATTGAAATATATTCACATCATACCTCATTGCTAGCTCAACAACAAGGTACACTTGTAATCATGTTTACTTCCTATCACAAAAAGTCAAACTATCATCTTTGATCAGATAAACATATCACATTAGGTTATCTAAAAAAAAATCCACCATAGATCAAAATCATAAATCACATGTAACCATCACAAGTCAGAATCATAGATCACATGCATGATAAAACTGAAATAAAATATTGATAATTATCCTTATTTCATATGCACACTGGATTGGTTGCCACACCCAACAAACACCCAATGCCTTTTTCTTTTCTTCAATCATGTACACATACACAATGTACATCATAACACATACATCCACACACATGTGACACCACACAATACATATACCTACACCTGGCATACAACACACCACAATAGATGTACTACACAGAGTACAACACAATGAGTACACATGTCACGATACCACAACTACACAATGCACATACATAATACCGCATGCCCACAACACAATATTTATGACATGCATACAACACCACATGTACACCAGTACCATATGTACAACATGTACATAGTACCACCTGTATAAAGCAACACCTTCACAACATGTGCATAGGATCACATGTACACGAAACCACCTGCGAAACGTGTACATAATGCCACATGTACACTGCACCAATTGTACAATGTGTACACAATACGAAATGTGCATAGTACCACGTGGATGACATGTACACGACACCACATGTACACAACGCGACAGGCACCACAGGTACACTACACCACTTGCACACAACGCCACTTGTACAACATATACACAACACAACTTGTACAATCATGCACGCAATACCATATGTAAATAGCACCACATGTACAACATGCACACAACACCACATGTGCATATCAATACATATTCAACATGTACATAACATCATCTGTACACAACACTGCATATCCAACATGTGCACAACACCATATGCACATAATGCCACATATCCATCATGTGCACAATACAATATGTACACAACACCACATATCCAACATGCACATAGCACCATCTATACCCAACATTGCATATGCAATATCACACAACACTATCTATACCACCATGTACATAACATTGCATAAACAACATGTGCACACACTATATATACACGACACTACATGTGCACAACATCACAGATGAAACATGTACAACATATACGACATATGCACAACAATAGAACCACACATCCAAAACCACCTTGTCTTTACCAAGCAACCTCGATTCTAGTGTCTTATCCATGCTTGTCCCAACATGTTACAAACCACACTACTTTCATTTCATGGATGTATCTCTCAACATTAGCATGTCCATAACATAAACATAGGCATAGTATAATCACATAATATCATTTCATATCAACATGATACTCACCTTAGAGATCTGTTAGCCTACTCTTCCCACTTGATTCCTCATGAACCAGGAATATCTTCATGCCATTCACCTACATAAGCAATCATTCCTCCACAATAATGATCCCTGGTGACCTTATCAGACAGTGACATAGGTACATGAATTTATACATAGATACATATACATAAACATTAGCATAAAACAATCATGATCTTGTCAGACAATGACATACATACACACATGCATACTCATGTAAACATCAACATAATCATGATCATAACATAATTACCAACATTAGGGGAATTTTTAGGTCTAAAATGTGCCTCCTAAGAAAAATGTACAACCAAAATAAACTTTATAAGAACCAATGGGATTCAAGATGACGATGTCAACCATGGGGGATGATTTACCATTTTTGGAGTAAAAAAATAAAATAATAAAACTACTTTTTCAACTTGTATTTTCAATTTATCTCCTTAAGGTTTTACTAAAATTTGAGCAAGATTACTCATTGGATGCAAATTTTAATTCCTCATCGAAGGAGTACCCATGTTGCATACTTTCAATGCACCCTTTACATGAAAAATGAGAAATACATGAAACAACATGATTAGAATAATGTTTTTCATGTATTTCTCATTTTTCATGTAGTAGGGTCCATCAAAAATATGCAACATGGGTACTCCTTGGATGAGGAATCAAATTTTTCATCCAACGAGTGTTTCTTCTCAAAATTTGAGTAAATCCATAGGGAGATAAGTTGAAATATGAGTTGGAAAAACAGTTCTTCTTTTTTCCCTCTAAACTTTGATAATGTAATATAATATTATTTTATTATTTCCACTATTATTTTATAATTTCCTTATGAAGCCCATTTTACACCTCAAAATTCCCCTAATGATAACATAAGTTCAAGGTGAAGGGAACTCCCTTTATTTGTTCACACCATGCACAATATTGTGTTGGGTCCTTATAATACTAGTGATTGTAGTTGTATCCCTTATTAATATTGTTGTGTCACTATTGTCCCCATATTGTTATTACTGTGCCCCATAGAACCCCTCTATTGTTATTTTTGTGGCTTTATATTATTATTGTTAGGCCGACTCGGTTATATTGTACTCCTTAGAGTCCTATATATAGAAAGGAGGTTTTGTCATTTGAATCATCCAAGAATTCTTCATTTATGTAATGTAAAATAGGTTGTCCCCTCAAAGAGGTTGAATTCTAAGGCGTTGATCTATCTTTTATATCTTTTTGTGACTTGGTTTCATAACATTTGGTATTAGAGCTTTGGATTCTAGGGTTTCGTTGCTCCAAATAGGTCATCGTGGAATTTTTTCTATCACTTTTTTTTTGTGATGTTTCAGAAGCTAAAAAAAATCCATTTGAGAATACATTGCGTTGAACCTTGGGTCCAAATTTCAAAGCTTTTCGCGCTATATTTGCAGAGATATGATCTAAGGAAGTTGGTCTTTTTGCAGACTCCTGAATTACATTCCAAACAGGTGACCTTGGGAAAATCGTCATAACATTCTCTCTGAGCATCGAATTGAAATTTCATAAGAAGTTACAAAAATAGGACGAACTGTAGTTTCTTGTATATATTTTTCAGAGCCAAAGGTCGAAATAGTGACTCGTGGCACGTCGTACAAGTTCGTTCTACTGAACTAGTCTATAATCAAGTCGCTGTGGGAGATTTCGCATAAATCTTCCATGGAGAATCCAATTTGGATCAGACTGGTGGCATTGGAAAGACGACACGAAGGGCTAATGTAGGTCACAATTTCAAAATTGGATGATTGGAAAGTACAAAGATACATCAGAGGCAATATCGAGCTCCTACAAAGTGAAAAAAGGTGTGTAATTTTTTTAAAATTTTTTCTTAAGCTTGGTTTTAAAATTTATTTTGAAGGAATTCAAAGGGCATAGTAAAACATTATTATCGGTAAATGATGCCCCGAGGAAAGAAAATGCAAAAACCTACTAAGCAACCTGAAAACCCTAGCATGACTCATGAAGAAGAGGAAGAAATGCTACATGATATATCAAAATTACAAGACCAAGTGCAACAAATGTCATCTCACAAAAGTTAACAGAAGCTAAGATAAATAGCGTGGAATCTAAGATAAAGGGCATGGAAGCGAAGATGGACGATTTGAAGATAGATTTGAAGAGAGACATGGCAGATTTGAAGACAGATTTGACAAATTTTCTACAAGAAATATTTACTAATGGTGAAAAGGTAGTAAAGGAAAATCATGATGCGAACAAAAGAAATGTTAATCATGATTTCATAGACTCTAGAGTGGGATCGAAGACCCACCATATTGCAAAAGTCAATATGAGGAAGTTTGATGGCAAGGATCCCGCAACATGGATATTATAGATGGAGCAATTTTTCGATCTCAATAATGTGTAAAACACACAAAAGGTATGTATTGCAACTTTATATTTGGAACCAAATCAGTTTGTATGGTATCAATGGATTTCCTCTCGTAAACAATTTATCATCATTAATTTTTACGGAAGAATTGATAGCACATTATGAGGATACAAAAAGCAACACTTTTTTTAGCCAATTGATAAGTCTCAAACAAAAGGGTTCAATAATGGAGCACATTGAGGAGTTCCAAAAATTGAAACATAAGGGTAAAAGATATTCCAGAGGATCATAGGATTGATGTGTTCATAGGGTCTTTAAAGGATAATATCCAACATGATGTTC